>VNJW01010979.1:0-10244 GCA_008042615.1 Drosophila auraria | reverse complement strand
GAAACGTCGAACCTGACATATGTATTGGTGTATACAAATGGGTTTTTTGGCTACGTGTATTGGTTTAGCGAGCTGTTCGCTCTCGACCTGCGTGACGTCACATCAAGCATTTGGATTTTATTTCTTCGTTGGGTTCCACCTGTTTTTTTTAAGAATACTAGTATTTTTTACAAAAACCGTTAAAATACAGACCTATTCTGATCAAATTATATTCATGCTAAACCTTCCCAAACCTTATTACGCTTGAAAATTAGGCAGAAGTTCATATTTTTACATAAATAAAAATTTTTCTTTATCCAAAAGAATAAGGAAGTATTTTACTTTCAAAATCCTTTTGGAAATATTCTCCAGAAACGCTTAAATATTATATAATTCATTAAATAACTCTCAGGTTTGAAAGCGTTCAAAGGTGTTCGAAGGTGTTCAAAAGCGTTCGAAACAGTTCGAATTCCATATTTAACAACACTAACATCCTATGAGCTCTGTTTACATCTGTCGACGTCGGCAGAGGGAAATGTTCGACAGCAAAAATTGTGGCTCTATATGATTCTCTCTGATAGAAACGACCGCGAGGTGGGGTAATTTTATGGGTTTTCATGTTATGAATATTTGTTAAAATATAATTTTAAAATAAATGGCCAAACATTTGCAGTTCTTGAATCCCTTGCGCTTGGATTTTATGTTAATCTTAACATTTTTGCTCTCCCACGCGTCGCTGTTGCCTCGCGCTGTCGCTGGCGACGCCGGCAGCAGTTCATATTTAAGCGAGCTCCGCCTGGATACAACGAGAATACTTTATTCTATGCTCGATCACAGTAGAATCGCTAACCATATCGCAAGGCAACCAACAAACAAGCTCGATGGCCCACCTTCCCACTGAACTCCAACAGCTCTTCTCGTAAGTTATTTAGCTAAAAGTATTTGTTCATACTCCCAGATAAGTAAGAGGAAAAATTTCATGTCTGGCCTGCAAAAAAAGTATTTACAGCCAGCAGCCATTTTTAAGCTGATAACGCTCGTAAAGATATCCGTGTATATATGTATACATGTGTACATATGTAAGTACAGCGACAGACGTGCACTGACTCAAGAACTGTACATCTCAATGTTTGAGTAGATGATTTGCATTTTATTATGGACCTAAGTACATATGTATGTATGTGTGTACATATAGTAGGGCACAGAAAAAGCAGGCACCACAAACATGATCCTACACTTATCCAGCAAATGAGGTTTTGTTTTATTAGTTACAATAGCCCATATCTAATGGTTATAAACCGCAATCGCTTTTTCAGTTTCGTCGATGGAAAGAAAGGCGATTACATTGACGCCCTTAAAACAGTTGTGGGCATACAGTCTGTTTCCGCTTGGCCCGATAAGCGCGGCGAGATCGATCGCATGGTCGACTGGACCGCAGAAAGACTGAGGGCTCTGGGCACAGAGATAGAACTGGTAGATGTGGGCAACCAGACCTTGCCAAATGGCCAGATTATCCCGCTGCCGAAGGTGCTGCTGGGAACTCTTGGCAAGGATGTCTCAAAAAAGACTGTTCTCGTCTACGGCCACTTGGATGTTCAGCCTGCCTTAAGGGAAGATGGCTGGAATACTGATCCTTTCGTACTCACAGAGATCGAAGGGAAGTTATTTGGACGCGGCGCTTCTGACGACAAGGGACCTGTCCTGTGCTGGATTCATGCCATTCAGGCTTACCAAAATCTTAACATTTCGCTGCCAGTCAATGTGAAATTCGTATTCGAAGGGATGGAAGAAAGTGGCAGTGAGGGCCTTGACGACCTTTTGATGGAGCGTAAAAATGACTTTCTATCCGACGTGGATTATGTATGTATATCTGACAACTACTGGCTGGGAAAGAAGCGCCCCTGTTTGACTTACGGCCTCCGCGGGCTTGCCTACTTCCAAGTGGAGGTGGAATGCTCGAACAAAGACTTGCATAGTGGAGTTTTTGGAGGCACCGTCCACGAGGCTATGCCGGATCTGTGTCATTTGCTCAGCGTCCTTGTCGACAAGGACACTAAAATCCTAATACCTGGAGTGGATCGCGACGTGAGTTTTCCGCTTAGATAACGCAAAACATTGTTGCTAACGAAATTCTTTCCCATTATTTAAGGTGGCACCTTTACTAATAAACGAGAAATCAATTTACGAGAATATAGATTTTGAAGTTGCTGAGTACAAGTTAGTTAATCTAATCTTCAAATATATGCTATAAATCTCTTTAATCGCTGTATAATTTAGAAAAGACATCGGTGTTGAAGAGTTGCCCCATAATAGTGAAAAAGTAAGACTGCTCCAAGCCAGATGGCGGTATCCGAGCCTGTCTATCCATGGCATCGAAGGAGCATTTTATGAGCCAGGTGCAAAGACCGTAATACCGAAAAAAGTTGTTGGCAAGTTTTCCATTCGCCTTGTACCGGACCAGGACCCAAAACACATAGAAGAATGTGTCGTTAAATACCTTAATGATAAGTGGATTGAACGTGGCTCCCCCAACAAGATGAAGGTTTGTTTTTCCCTTAAGTTTTCATTTGCCTAATATGTTTTTATTTAAAGGTTGTTATGCTGTCCGCTGGAAAGCCCTGGACTGAGGACCCAAACCATCCACATTATGAGGCAGCAAAGCGCGCTATTAAACATGTTTTTAATGTGGACCCGGACATGACCCGCGAAGGCGGCTCTATTCCAGTAACTCTGACGTTGCAGGAAGCTACTGGCAAAAATGTTATTCTTGTGCCAGTGGGAGCTTGTGATGACGGCGCACATTCTCAGAATGAAAAAATTGATATTTACAATTACATTGAAGGCGTAAGATAAAAAGAGACTGCATTAATCTGTGACTTAATAACCTTTAATTCCTGTAGACCAAATTGCTTGGCGCCTATCTGCATGAAGTGGGAAAGTTGTAAACAAACGGTTTGACGAATAACACATTTACCCGAAAGGACATCACAACGTTGCATTAAATTACATATATCTTATTTTTATATACATTATCTATGCATTTATAGTAAAGGAAACATTATTTTCTGTAAAAGAAACTTCTTAGCTCGAGTGGCAAGACCCTTTAAAACCTATTTCGTGCAGCTTTGTCTCTAAGGCCAAGCGCACACTAGCAGCTGAAAGCGGAACTTATTGCTGAGAGCTTTCAGCTCGAAAAAAGTGCAACTGCGCACACTGAAAGCTCCGCTGAGCTGATCAGCTGTAAGTTCAACTCTGCTTGATCGATCAAACCAGTTTGAATTATCAGAGCAGACGAGCTGATTTATTTGTATTGGCAAAACGTTAATCGGTGAAGTCTTTCAATTTTAAAGCTATTTAAATGAAACTTTGCAGATAGTCTTTTTTCTATTGTAGTAAATGAAAATTAAATATTTTCGCAGGTTTCTGAAAAACATGTAGTAAGATTATGTGTTGGGCTTAGAGGTATTTAAGTGTACTTTCAAATAACATAAAGCATAATTTCGTTACAGTTACCATTTTCGAAATAATCGCTCCAAATGCGTTGTGTCGCACGCTACACAAAGTGGAAGTAACATTTTAATTTTCCATTTTATTTGCAATTTTTAGCATAGCTTAGCATACAAAATTCAATATATAAAAGAAAGGTATGAATTAAAGAGTGCATAAAAAACTTTATTAAAGTCAAAAAAGTTTATGGTTTTTTAGCAATCGCAATCACCTATTGTGTCGCACGCTACGTTTCGCACGCTACACTTTTTCCACTGTCATATATATTGTAGTTTTCCTTTGAATAATTTCATATTTCCTTGAAAAGCAACTTAACTTCTTCTATACTTAATATATGTATATCAAAAGGGAAGATTTGGTAGAAAAAGTGCAAACATTTCGTATTTTTTGCATGCGAAAAATTAAATATAAAAGTGCTCTTTAAAATAAAAAAAAAATAAATAAAAAAGAAAAATGTTTTTTTTTAAGCTTTTTGTCCAATTTTTACAAGGAAACACTAAGATATGCTATATAACCATTGTAATAAGAAAATGTTGATTTGGATTTGAATTTTTTTTTCTATATACCCACAAAAATACGATGATAATGAAAATTTATACATGTAATGTAATATGTAAGTCTGAACGAGGCAGATCCACCCACTATATCATATACATCGCTGCCATAGGAACGATCGGGCCAAATAGGCCGATTTTCGTTGTGTTTTAAAATATCGGATTAAAACTTAGTTAATCGTCTTTTAATTAAAATATAGTTTTACATTTAAAATTTAATCCAAATCGGACCACTATATCTTATAGCTGCCATAGCACCGATCAGCCAAATTAGTCGATTTTCGATGTTAATTTAATTTTATTTGTAATCAGTATCAGCTTCCGTTTAAGATGTCGGTGTGCGCGACCAAAAAATCTCAGATTTCTGATTAGATTTATATCAGCACGCTGATAATCTCAGCAGTAAGCTCAGTTTTCAGCTGCTAGTGTGCGCTCGCCCTAACTTATAATACCCTTCTACCCTATAAGTACCGGGTATAAAAACCCCTTTGGCCAATCTTCAACTTTCTTTTGACGTGATAACGTCTTATAATTCGATAGAGCCGGCTGCACGCCCGAAAAACCATGACTCATGCGTCGTTACCTCTGCCCGTTCTCTGCCGCTACACAGACAGTGTAAACGTGACGTGAGCAGCAGCAGCAGAGAAGAGAGAGAATGAGAGGTCGAGTGGTTCGGTTGCCAGAAATTTGAATGCTTTGCACTGCTCTGGCAACCATAACGTCTTGCGCGAAGCCAACTTCGTTTTTCTCTTACGCACACAAATGCAAGTCACATGTCATTGTATTTGTGTGGACATCACTGATCTGAGGCTTTCCATGTTAGGCTTGAAGTGCAAGCGAGAGCGCGGAACGAGCGACAAAGGAGCACAATCGGCCTATGCGTTTGGCAGCGTTCGACATCCGTCTCTCTCCTACTTGAGTGAGCGATGCGTCTGCGTGGACAGCTGCTATTCTATGGTACATTTACATGTTTTGATCGAGTATCAAGTGCAGTGAAAAGTGAATGTGGTGTCAATTGTTTATAGCAACGATAATTACAGCGATAAAGGTAATGATTCTTTCGATATTAATTATATATTCAGTGATGTATTGTCGAATATTCGTGCTTTCATCATTAAAATTGTAGGTTTTGCTATAATTGTCAAAATTAAAACAATAAGTTAACAGAACTATTTCACGTTGAGTAAAAAATCGATGGCTTTACTATTCAATCGAAATAATTATTGAGCATAGCTATGATTTAAAAAAATTATAACATAAATATTAAATCTTCCACATATCACAACACCGTGTCTGAAATGACAGGTTGGACCAGCCATCTGTCAAAGGGAACATTTTCTCCTATATCAAACACATTGAAGCGGGCTTTTTAAAAACTAGATTTAAGAAAATTTTAATGTTTCCAAATTTTAAATTTTAAATGTAAGATTTATAAAAAATAATTTAATCATTGTTTATTCTTATAATGAATTATTTAAAACCATTACTTTTTTATAACAAATTACAATTAAATTTGCAAAAATAATTAAGTAACTAATTGAAAAAATTTAATTATATTATTAAAATTGCGACGCACCGCGCCGCAACAACATATCAAGGAAGACAATGAAGTTATTAGTTCCTGTTATAAATGAAGTTATGATTTTGTTATTTTTTAGTTTTAAGATTATTTCATAATTAGTATTTAATCATATATTATAGTCACGTAGCCTAAGAATTAAAATAAAATAGAATAAGAATTAGTTTAATCAGATTTCATTAATAAAAAAGGGGCGCGCAATTTGAATACATGCGCCAGCCCTGAAAGAAGGGCACTCAAGCCATCTGGCAACGCCGACAGACGGCGCCAGTGTCGAACAAGCACAACAGCCCACAATCTGGCATCCCTCGGGATACATCGACATTCGATAGTCTATCGAATAAGTGGATACTTCGTAAAAGTGGATACTTCGTAAAACTTCGGGTGCCGACGAGACCACCTTGTGTAATTACATCATGGTCTGACTCACGCTAGTCGGCTTTGATGAGTACAGGGTAGCAGAGGCGGTTCCCGTAACCGACTCCGCCAAATAGCCGAGCGTAGGGTGATCGAGGATAATTCGAGCAGTCCCCTCCACATCACATAGCACAGGGTAGCAGAGGGCGGTTCACGTAACCACCACCGACAAGCACAGGGTATCATAGCATAGGGAACCAGCGCGCGGCTCGCGTAGCCGCCATTCCCAGAATACAGGGTCCAGGGTCGAGCATGCTAATCGACCTGGACAGACACAGGGTATCAACGAGACACTGGGTATCAACGAGACACTGGGTATCAACTGTACAAGGCACAGAGTAGGGAACAGACAGCACGGTGCGAGCGGAGGTAAGGATCAGCCCCCAGACTAAGCCTTCGCCACTCGGGATTCCTACGCGTCACCGGATCTTATCTGCAGACCACAGGGTATCAACAGGCCGAGCACAGCGGCACACATTGGTCTCCCACTGCGATTCTTCACTTCCCATCTTCACAGGTTACCATACACACGAACACATCCACGAAATAAATAAAAGCATACACTGAAACCGAAATTCTTGACTCTTTTTCTTGGGACTCGGAGATTGAGAGGGGCCTGGACTTATAAATTTCTGTGACGAACCCCGACCTCGGCGAGCTAGCCGCGCCCCCCAAAAGAGGGTCGTTACAAAATAATAAAATCAAAATTAAAATTTTAACAATTGAGTAGAAATTTAAACAATATATTTTATTCAAGTATTTTGTTGTATTTTTATTTTTTAAGTTTTAAATGAAGAATTGAATGAAGAATTTTATGAAAAATATTTTTATATTGTATCGAACGACGATTTATTTTACAGAACCGCTTACAATCCCACCATGGAAAAAAATGCTACCATTCCATCAGTATTTTCTTAAGACGTTGTCACGTTCAACTATCGTCAGTAAACCGACTTTAGGCCCCGCTTCTACTACAGTTGCTTTTTCCAATTCTGCTTTTTGCCCAAAAAAGCAGCTTTTTCCCTGTGTATAAGGTATAGGAATCTAGTGGGGACAAAAATGATAAAAAGTTGCTTTGTCGTGGTTTAGTTCGATAGTATCGAATTTTTCAGTCTTTTTTGATTATCGATGTGTGATTTTGTCCAACTATCACCACTAGCTGTTTTTGAACAAATGAAAATTGCTGGCGGAATAAATATTGAACAAATTCATGTTTTGTAAACTAATTAGCATTTAATACATATTTCGTTTAGCTGGCTATTGCACTTCTGGACGATCCTAGCTGGCGCACATGCTGCACTGGCGGCCACCGCCTCCTCCTTCGTAAAGAGCGTCCTTTCGTCCTAGACGACCACACTTTCTACAGCTTCTCGTCTTTGTAAAACTCTACTTGGGCATTGCAATAGCCTTCTTTAGCTTGCAAGCTGACACTTTCTGATAGCTAAGCCCTGTGGACAGAAGGACGTTGGTGCGCACCAGTGGCGTCGGCGGCGGTGCGCAGCGATCCTCTCACTTTTCCAAATTCGCTTCATGTTTTAACGGAAGCGGTGGCGGAGCCTGCACAGGAGTCTGGTCGGTGACGGGGGCGCATACCAGACTTATCCTTCTCTTCCGGGGGCACGACCGCCTCCACTTACTCCTCCTTGGGCAGGGCTAGGTGATGTGAATTCGGGATCATAAGAGACTTGCTTGAAAAGAGAAGGGTTAATGCGTCAGGCTAAACCACATGAAATCTTTATTTTTACTTAGCCGCAATTAGAAAATAAGGTCTAGCTCCTTTATTTATGATCTTAGTAAACATTGGTTTGAATTTTGAATTGAATTTGACAAAAACAAAAAACAGCTGTTTCCGTTCACGATAAAGAAACTTTTTCCTAGTAGAAACACCTTTTCAGCTTTTCGTGATTCTCGTGCGATAGTTGGAAAAAGCAACGTAGTGGAAAAGTACCCTTATAGAGAACCAATTTTTTTAACAAGCTTGTGCCTCTCTCTCCTAAATTTGGCCCGTTAGTTCATAATCAAAAGACGTCCTCGAACCCTCCAGCAACTGTGGCAGCTGCATTGTCGGCAATTAAATGCCATAGGAGACTCTAAAAATGTAACAATTTTTTGCGTCGATCAACTTTAAACAGCACATTTAGAAATGTTCAACTGTTACGAAATCAGGCACAAAACAAAACAAACAAGTTTAATTTGGAAGATAACGGTTTTCATTTATCATTATTTCACAAGTTTTGTTTTAGGCCCCGTTTCCACTACAGTTGCTTTTTCCAATTCTGCTTTTTGGCCAAAAAGCAGCTTTTTCCCTGTGTATAAGGTATAGGAATCTAGTGGGGACAAAAATGATAAAAAGTTGCTTTGTCGTGGTTTAGTTCGATAGTATCGATTATTTCAGTCTTTTTCTGCCTATCGATGTGTGATTTTCCCCAACTATCACCACTAGCCAGCTGTTTTTTGAACAAATGAAATTGGCTGGCTTAATAAATATTGAACAAATTCATGATTTTCTCCACGTTTTGTAAACTAATTAGCATTTATTACATATTTCGTTTAGCGGTCTGTGGATTGAACTGGCTATTGCACTTCTGGACGATCCTAGCCTCCTTCGTAAAGAGCGTCCTCTCTTCCTAGCCGACCACTTTCTCTGCAGCTGCTCGGCTTTGTAAAACTCTACTTTGGCATTGCAATAGCTTGCAAGCTGACACCTTCAGATAGCTGAGCCCTGTGGACAGAAGGACGTTGGTGCGCAGCAGTGGCGTCAGCGACGGTGCGCAGGGATCCTCTCACTTTTCCAAATTCGCTTCATGTTATAACGGAAGCGGTGGCGGAGCCTGCACAGGAGTCTGGTCGGTGACGGGGGCGCATACCAGACTTATCCTTCTCTTCCGGGGGCACAACCGCCTCCACTTACTCCTCCTTCGGCAGGGCTAGGTGATGTGAATTCGGGATCATAAGAGACTTGCTTGAGAAGAGAAGGATTGATGCGTCTGCATCCGAGTTGTTGACTCGGCTTCAGGGTAAACCACATGAAATCTTTATTGTTACTTAGCCGCAAAAAGAAAATAAAGTCTAGATCTTTCATTTTTAATCTTAGGAACCATTGGTTTGAATTTTGAATTGAATTTAATTTTCCGCCAAATCAAAACCTAAACAAAAAACAGCTGTTCCCTTCAAGAGAGTGCTAAAAAGCACTTTTTCCTAGTAGAAACACCTATTCTGCTTTTCGTGATTCTCGTGCGATAGTTGGAAGAAGCAACGTAGTGGAAAAGTATCCGAAGAAAATCGTTTATATTTCGGAATGTGTGAGAGCTCACAAACCTAATAGGGCTCAGCTTATACATTTGTAGCTTCCAGAGAACAAAGAAAACTGAAGCCGAAGATGAAGGCGTAGCTGAAGACGATTTGCTTGAGTTTCATACAATCTTCTTCGCAAGCACTATGAACGGATTCGAGCGAATTCATACAAATCGTTCTGTCCAGTTTTTCGTCTTCGTCTTCTTCTTCGGCTTCGTCTTCGTCTCAGAGCGCACTCTGTCTGCAGCCTTAAGCCTAGTACTCATTAGCGCTAAACGAGAGCTGTCAAACTACCGGTAGCACTATCGATAGTATCGATGGTTTGGATTAAGGGTATTTTTCCACTACGTTGCTTTTTCCAACTATCGCACGAGAATCACGAAAAGCAGAAAAGGTGTTTCTACTAGGAAAAAGTGCTTTTTAGCACTATCGTGAACGGAAACAGCTGTTATTTGTTTTGTTTTTGATTTGGCGGAAAATAAAATTCAATTCAAAATTCAAACCAATGTTTACTAAGATTATAATTTAAAGAGCTAGACATTATTTTCTATTTGCAATAATTCTGCCAGGCAGCCGCTTGACTGGAGGAACTTGCAGGAACCACTTCAGTCCACTGGAATCTCATAGACTGAAGCCACAACTCGGATGCAGACGCATCAACCCGTCTCTTCTTAAACAAGTCTCCTTTGATCCGGAATTCACATCACCTGGCCCTGCCAAAGGAGGAGTAAGTGGAGGCGGTCGTGCCCCCGGAGGAGAAAGATAAATCTGGGTATGCTCCCCCCCACCGACCAAACTCCGCCCCCGCTTCCGTTAAAACATGAAGCGAATTTGGAAAAGTGAGAGGATCCCTGCGCACCGTCGCTGACGCCACTGCTGCGCACCAACGTCCTTCTGTCCACAGGGCTCAGCTA
>VNJW01010977.1:30978-48914 GCA_008042615.1 Drosophila auraria | reverse complement strand
GTAATGCGACTACGGTCAGACTGACTTAAAAGGTAAACAATAACAATGGCCGGAATTCGCAGTGCACAATTTATTCATTTCTGGAATCCTCATGCCAATACTCCTGCAGAAATTAATATGAAAACCATTAAACTGATTCTTACAGCTTTTCTTGTACATAGATTTAGTTAATTCATAATAATTGCAAGATTTCACGGCGAAAAAACCATGCCACCGAAAACTTATTTATTTTGTTTATTTATTTTGCTTTTGTGCAGAATAGTTGCTGAAAATTATGCTAAGCCTTCAGCAAAAACCAATATATTTTGTGAGACCGTTTTGTCTAATGAGCAATCAATATAGTTTTTAGATACAATTTTCTGTATTAGAGTCGGTATATTCTATCGAACTCATTTTTGTCTGGTATTTTTTTTCGATAAACCGATAAGGTTTTCAATTAATGAGAAATTAATGTATTAATATCTCATTGAAAGTGCTGTATAGTCGTCTTGCTCGCACTTAGGCAAAACCCTATGGTTGCTGTCAAGCCTCTAATTAATGAGCCAATTAATGAAGTTTTTAATACAGTGTCATAATGCTATAAGAAATTAATATTTTATATTTATACGTTTTACTTTTATGATTTGCTTTTCTATGTTGAAAATTCACAGGAAATTAGTCTTTTAATGGTCACTGCCTACCGACAGCCTCTTCCGAAGAACAAGTTTCAGTTCAGCCAAGCTAACCACCTTCTCAGCAATGACTTCTACCTTTTATACCAGTTTATGTGTCTCTTAACCCAGTTTCACCACCTTTCGTTTGACAGCTTATAACAATATAGTACAGTATATTTATGTATTTTTTCTCCGGTCACACTGGTGTTGTTGTTCAGTTAAGGTAACATTTCATGGCGATTTTCACGGTAAAAAGTGAGGAATATTGCTTGAAAATCCCGGCCGCCGGCCACAAAACGCTCGTCCACGGCCCCCACCGGCAGCGGGAGCACCGAAAACCGGAAGCGGACGTTCGTAGGCGTGGAGGCCGCATCGAAATCGCCGGACCGCATTCCGCGCTCTATGCGCCATTTTGTTTCGCTTGTTACGTTTATTTTTTCATTTAATGCGCGCTCTCGCTCCCTCTTTTTACACGTTGAAAACGAAATATGAAAACTCACCACCCGACCAGAGAGCGACTCTCTCTGCTCTCAGCCGCTCTCTCTCTTGCGGCTCTCTTCACCACCACCACACCACTACTCAGGCAAACACACACATGCCGCTCGCTATCTGTCGCATTCACACATGCCGGTTCGGCGCCATGTGTTAGAGTGGCACAGCTGTATAGAGCAGGCGCGTGCGCCTCGTGCCCCGTCCGTCGTGCATGTGTGTGCGTGTGTATTCGCATTTTCAGTAATTTCGAAAAATTTTTGTATATTTGATGGCGACAGCGACGGCTCGACTGCTTTACTCACAAGAAACGCGCGTTTGTCGAAAATCGTAGCGCGTACGTATATCGGTGTGTAGAAATTACTAAAAAATTGTGGTAAAAATCGCCAAAAATTATATAAATTTGTGATCAGAGTGAAGTGCTAATTGCGGGCCACCCGATGCATATTAAAATTATTGGAATATTCCGCGATTTTAGCGCCAAAAAATACATTTGAAAAATGTGAGACTTCAATGGACATGACAAAATTTTTTTTTTCTTTTTTACTTTTTTTTTTTGGTGGTGGAACAAAAGCGAATGAAGAGGAGGAAGAAGAAGAAACGGCTCTGACGTGTGTGTGCGAGCGCGCAGTTGTGTGTGTGAGAGGAGGGCATGAGTGTGTGTGTGTGTAGTAGTCACCAAGTGAATAATATTAACTAAAAAAAACGAAGAAGAAAAACGGAAAAGGAGAAAATAAAAGAGGAATACACACGCGCGCGCCAAATGCGAAAAAATTTCACTAATACAAATTAAGTGTGATAGTTTGGTTAAAAAGAAAACGTATCAAGGAAAATCAAATAAAAAGAAAAGAAAAAACATGGAAAATCTATATTTTTTGGATTCGTTTTGTTATTGTTGTACCATTTAATATTTTGCGGTTTGGCGGCGCCGTCCGCAACGTAAGCGCGTTGCTCGGGTTCCGTTTCGTTGCGTCGCGTCGCGTCGCGTGATGACTGTAGCTTACGTTGTGGGTTACGTTGTCGCTGGGGATTCATCACACGCTCCCTCTCTCTCTCTCTCTTTCGCTCTCCTGGCTCCCTCGCGCGCGCAAATGAATCTCGTGAATCTCGGGAAGAAAAAGTGCTGAAATTCGTATTTTTTTATGTTTGTTTGTTTTTATTTCCACAGTTTGCACTTTTTAACAGTCGTGTACAATTTGCATGTTGTATATGTTCGATTTAAATACAACTGTTTCATAATAACAGAAGCAGAAGTGCAGCAAAGAATGGTTTTATTTAAAAATAAATGACAACAATACATCAGCAGCAGCAGCAGCAGCACACAGCAACAACAATAACAAACATCAAACATCAGTAAACAAACAACAGACCAACGGCAAAGCAGCAAAAATCATTCGGATTTCGGATTATAAAGCAAACGAAAAGCGAAAACAACATTTCACGTGAAAAGCAGCCGAAGGAAAAGTAAGTTGGAAAAGTGCAGCGCACGTGGCTCCAGCGAACCTCCTCCCACATCCCCTACTCCGCCCCCTCCGGTAGCGTTTCCGTAGCTTCAGCTTCATTATTTTGGGGAGTCGGCAAACCACAAGTCAAACCCAAAGCCAAACCCTTCTACCAAATAGAGGAGAACATTTTTGGAGGGATATTTTCAGAGGGACAGCTGCTTTTCGCCGGGTTTTCCAACCCTTTTTCCTTCTACGGGCAAGAGGGAACTCTCTTCAATTGAGTTTTCTTCCTGAAAGTCGCAAGAGTTTACAGATTACATTGCATCATTAGTTGTGTATGGCAAATGCCAATTTAAAGGTGTTATATCCACTGTCTAGGGTTTGTTATTATTTTTGAGCTGCAAATTATGTTTTCAAACGTTCTGCATAAGTTGACTTTCTTATTTAAACATTGATTTGCCTGTAAAACAGATAAATAATAAGTATTTGGTTCAGAATAAGTTTTTATATTGCAAGAGATATGCCAGGTAATCGCTGTTAGCGTTGTTTGTAATTTATGACCGAAAATAATAGTTAAATGCTAATCAAACGCTAGTAAGAAAAAGCTATAATAATATGAATATGAGAATCAAAGTCTCAGTTTAAATATCGATATATTTTGGCTGCAGAAGTGGAAGAAATCTCACATCCTGAAGTTCGTTCGTGGGCTCTGCACTCTCTTGTTATTGCCTCTCTTGTACTCTTTTTACCGGCTTTTGGCTTTTTAGTTTGTGACTTTAAATGAATTTATTTTGTTTTTATTGTCGTCGCTCTCGTTTTATTGCAATCGTCGTCGTCGTTGGTGCTGCATTCGAGCATTTGGCATTTGGCGCGTAAATAGGCAGACGCAAACGCAATTTGTTTGTTTACTTGTCGCTGCTTTGCGAAAATTGAAGATATGTTTATCGTAAATAAGCGGAAAATTTGCGGCTCTCTCTCGCCATCTCGCCATCGAATTCATTGATGCTTTTTGGGGCGATGCTTCTTCTTCGGCTGCTGGTGCCGTTTCTTCCTCTTCTGCTGCCGCTGCTGCATGTTGCCATGTAAACCGGCTTTAAATTCGTGCCACTATTAGCACGATTTATTAACCTAGAGGCAGCAGCTAGCTCCCTCTCGCCCCTCCCCTTGACCCATCGACTCCACGACTGCCACGCTCTCTCTCCCATTCTCGCTCTGTCGTCGGTGGCGGCGGCGGCATACTTGCAGATACACAGAAGAAGCACAGTACAATCGGTTGCTCTCTACGTTCGAATCGAATGCCGCCACCACTACCACCTCTCTCTCTCTCTCGTTTCGATATGCCGCCATATTTGCATTACGTAGGCCCCTATTGTTGTCCCGCTTTGCCGCACGTCGCAGCAGCTGCAACTTTCAGTGGCGAGCGTATCTGTGTTTCACTTGAGTATTTTATTTATTTAAATAAAATTGATATATTTGCCCGTAGTTCAAGTGCAGGGAATGCTGGCGAAAACAGAAATGGAACAATGCTTAATTATGGCATGTTTTTTGTTATTTTCTTTATATAAGATTCGGTCTTTTCTCTAGTTTATCTATATAAATTCATATGTATTTGGGCTTTAGGGCGATCTGTTGACCTTTGTTTATTTGTGATTGAGGAAGTAATTAATTGTTGGTTATTCTAAGTAAATTTGAAAGGGAAATTATGGCCCAGGCAGGGTAAGCAATTGGATTTTTGTGCTGTAAAAAGCAAGCTGCTTCTCCAGTTCTCCACTTCTCCACTTCTCCACTTCCCCACTTCCTTCTTCCCCTTCCTTGGTGGAATCACCATTTCCAATGCATGCCGTTGCTGTATATTCTCTGCTTCTTCTCCGCCTTCTACTCCTTGCTCTTGTTCTCCCTCATCTCTACGTCATCGTCATCGTGTTCGCCTTCGTGCTATTGCTCGTGCTCGTGGTCGCTTTGGTGTTGGTGTGTTTGCCTTGAATCTCTCGCTCGGTTTGGCTGGCAATCGTTTTACGAAAATTCTGTTGAAAACTCAAAGTCTACTGTACTACATAATTACAACCGCACGTTCGCGCGCTCTCGCTCTCTTCTGTTCTCGCTGTTCGTGTTTGTGTGTGTGCGTGCCAGTTAATGTTTTGTTTTGTTGTGAGAGCAACAGAGAGGGAGCGAGAGAGAGAGAGCCGCCCGCTATTGCACTCTGCCGTATCTCATACCTTTTCTTCTCCCTCTTGCTCTTTCTCCCACCCTCCGCCTAGCTCTTGTGTATTTAATATTTGTTATTCCTAAATATTCCAATTTTATTTGCGTGCTACGGCGAGAATAGAATGTGGGATACGTCATGATTTTCGCCTGGCCTTCGTGAGTTGTTCTTCCGTTTAATTTTGCGTCACTCTCGCACTCACGCGTACGCACACAAGCGCATACGAACACTTGGCAACTAACAAAAATACAGTGGGCCAAAACTACAAACTCAAAACTCGCAATTGAAGAAGGCAGCCTGGAACTGGAACTTGAACTGGAACTCCTCCCAAAGTGAAAGCGATACAGCTGAAAAGAAAAGAGCGGTGAAAATAACATGGCTCGCCGGCCGGCACACACACACATATGAGAGTGTAAATAAATTCGCAACATCAACAATAAACAAAACGGAGCAAGTGCTTGTATTTTTTGCGTAAACAATTGAGGGTTCAATCAGGGCAATTGCAATTATGAATCAAAACTGTACGAGAGGTGTATACACGACACGAGTACTATATGTGTGGTCGCCGAGAATGCAATTCGTACCACTGTCAATATGGAATATCATACTGTGCATCTGTGTGCGTGCTTAGTGCTGCCCTCCTTCCCATCTTCCTCGACTCCTCACCACACCGCACGTACTCGTAGTTGAGGGTGTTAAATAAAAAATAAAACGTTGGAAAACGTTGGAATTACGTGCATATTATTGCCTTTGCATTGGCGTTGCAGTAACAACAACAAACAAAGCGAATGAATCATGCTTGCTTGTTGTGTGACCAAGAATATTCAACTTGAAAAGGCGGCATGGTGAATTTCTCTCTCTCAGTTCAAACACAACACACGCCACAAGCAGTGTAGGTGCGAGTGTGCGTTCGTGTGTACGTACACATTTTGCTTGCATTAATGGACATTTATTGTGTTTATTAAAGTTTTTTTTTACGTTTCTTTAGTTTATTTTTTCTTTTTATTTTTGCGAGCGCCATTTGTCTGGTTTTTGCTGCCCCTTGATAAAGCCGCTTAGTAAGTGGAGGTGGGACGGCTATATGGTTAGAATGGACTACGTGTGTGTGTGTGTTGTGGCCGGGCGCTCTCTTGCTCTCTCTTCTATGTCGAACATTTTCGAACTTAAGTTCGAAAAGCGAATTAGGCTCTCACCGCTCTCTGGCGCTCCTCTCTCTATTTGCGGCCTGTGTGTGTTGCCGTTGCCTCTTCTTTATTTTCGCTGTTGCTGTGAGTGCCAAAACGGCGGCAAAGTAACTACACACGACCGAACGGTGGAAACGTTGAAAAACGGCAAAAACAGCAAAAATAGCTGAAATAATAAAGTGGCCGCATCAAATAATCAAGAATAAATCAAATATATGGCGAATATTGTTGTGAAAAAGTGTCGGGAATTGATTGTTTTGCACTTGGGTCGCTTGTGAGTTTTGTGAGTAGTTTCATTCTCGTGCCCGTATTCCCGTTCCCGTTCCCATTCTCGGTTCTCGGTTCTCGTTCTCCGTCGTCGTCGTCTCTCTGCTTCTTGCCGTTTGCTCTGTTTTCATTCCACGCAGTTTCGTTGTCGTCGCATTTTGTTTATGCGATTTGTAAATTTGTTATTTTTGTTGCCTGCCGCCCCCTCCTCCCCCTCCCTTATATTCAATTTCATTTTACGTTTTATTTATGTATTTCTGGTTGTTTATGTAACCCGCCGCGAGGTTGAAGTGTTGTGAAATGCAAATCTCGGCCAGAGTTGCAAAATAATGTGCCGGCATAAAAAAAAAAAAAATAAGAGAACCCAAAGCCGAAGCCGAAGCCGAAGGATTGATTCGAAAAGTTGATTTTTTCTAATTCGATTTGCATTGTTTCTCTCTCGTCGCTTCCTGCAGATAATCGCCTTGCCTCGCCTCGCCTCGCCTTAGCTGGAAAATATTTAACGGATTAATAGCAATAATGCCTCCCGTTGCCTTACACGACGTATCATACTTGGCCGCAGGACTCGCCATCCAATGAGAGGAGCCTGGGCCCTGAGAATCTGGAGCAGGGGTGGTGAGTAGTCGTAGGCCTTGTGAAGGCCAGGTCCTGACCTCCTGATATCCACATACTAATTCTGGCCTCCTTTCCATCCCAAACAGTGCACAGACATTGCTGAGCATGAAGCAACAGCACAATCCCTCGACTAAGAACCGATTTTCATCAATCACAGCGACGAAGATTAAAGCGGGAGACGAGCAAGCAATAAGAAGAGGATCCGGACCAGGTGCAGGACCGGGAGCCGCTGTCAGGAGGTGTCAGGAGCCAGCAGGAGCTGCGTCCAGGAGACGGAGGAGGAGGTGGTCGCCGCCGACGACGGCCAAACAGGACTAGCGACCAAGACAAAAGAAAAACCCCCCCCACACACACACACACACAAAGCGAGATATCCAGAGGAGCAGGACGCCACAAGAAGGCCATCGGAGGAGCAAGGGAGGCCACGACGGCGGACGGCGAGGAGACGGAGACGGCCCGGGCGTGTGTGTTTGTAGCTCGTGAACGTGAGCGTGTGTGTGGTGTGCTGCCCCCCAGAGTGTGTGCGTGAGAGTGTGTGTGTCGGCCGTCTCAGTCGAGAACGAAGAGGATACGGATCACCAGTCCAGCAGAGGATTGCAGCAGCCAAGCACCACCAATCTATCAGCTAACCAATTCCCCATTCGCACCACCATCACCACCTACACCGCAAGCAACGCCACCACCAGCACCACCACCACCAGCTCCACCATGTCGTCCAGTGAGCCACCTCCCCGGTACGAGCCGCCCGTGGAGCCAGTCAATGGCATTGTACAGCCACCGGTGATGCCGCCAGCGGAGCGACCTGGCCGCAATACGAATCAACTGCAATATCTGATCAAGACGGTGATGAAGGTGATATGGAAGCACCACTTCTCGTGGCCCTTCCAGCAGCCCGTCGATGCCAAGAAGCTCAACCTGCCCGACTACCACAAGATCATAAAGCAGCCCATGGACATGGGCACGATCAAGAAACGACTGGAGAACAACTACTACTGGTCCGCCAAGGAGGCCATCCACGACTTCAACACCATGTTCAACAACTGCTACGTCTACAACAAGCCCGGCGAGGACGTCGTTGTCATGGCCCAGACGCTCGAAAAGGTCTTCCTGCAGAAGATCGAGTCGATGCCCAAGGAGGAGCTCGAGCTGGAGCCGGTGACGGCCAAGGGCGGCAAGAAGAAACAACGGGCGCCAACCACGCCCAAGGCATCGGGCGGCGCCTCCTCGGGCTCGGCGTCCGGTGGCGGTGCCTCCTCAACGGCAGCGGTGAGTAGTGGGTCCGGCAGCGGTACCGGCAAAGGATCCGCTGCAGCAGCCGCCGCAGCCGCTTCATCCGCGCAACAGTTGCCCGGCCATGCGGGCGCAACGGGAGCGAGTGGCGGAGCTGCGACACCCGGCACCACGGGCTCGGGGCCGGGAGCGCAAGCCGCCCGACCCGTTTCCGCCATGGGTGGCACGGTTTCATCGACGGCCGGCGGTGCACCGTCCATACCACCGATTAGCACAATGCCACCGCATACGGTGCCCGGCAGCACCAACACGACGACGACAGCGATGGCCGGCGGCGGCGCTGGAGCGGCAGCAAACCCCAATGCCGTCGCCCTGATGGCCAGTCTCCTGAATACGGCCCAGGCGGGCGCATATCCAGGAGCGCCCGGCCAAACGGCGGTCAACAGCTCATCGCTCCTCGACGGCAGCTCTGGCGCCGCAGCAGCAGTGGCAGCAGCAGCGGCGGCAGCAGCGGCGGCGGGGACAGGAGTGGGCGGAGCGGGTGCCGGTGGAGCGGGCGTCGGCGCCGGAGCGGGAGGCGGAGGAGTGACAATACCAGCGGCTGCCGTGAATGCCGCCAACGCGGTGCAGGCCTATGTGAATAGTACGGCGGGAGTGGGCGTCGGTGTGGACACCGTGATACCGCCGCAGCAGCCCGCCAAGATCAAGAAGGGCGTCAAGCGGAAGGCGGACACCACAACGCCGACGGCCAATGCCTTCGAGTCGCCGTACGCGCAAATGGACTCCAAATCGGCCAAGATTGCGACGCGGCGGGAGTCGAATCGTCAGGTAATTGGCAAGAAGGTAAGAGTAAGACGTGAGCCGAGTCGTATGAGTATGAGTATGATCATGATCCCCGTTCCTGTGCAGTTTTATTATAATTTTCTTAATTTTTTTCAAGTTCCTGTAAATATTGCTCTGTGATTTTGTCCAATTTCGTAATAGTATTAATGTTAAACGCCAAAGACACCATTTATTATCCGTTTCCAAAATATCTCTTTGTAACAAAAAACTACAAAACAACACAATTTCCCCCGTGTTTGTAGAGTTTGAATTAAAAACTCGATTCAATTTAATATTTCTTAAGTTTCAATCACTGTCAATTTCCATCAATTCGCTTTTTTAAACCGTAAATGTATAATTTCGTACACCAACAGCCTGAACATGTAACATAATCGGGACTCCGATCCTAGTATTCACTGCCCGACCCTGTACAAATATTTCCCCAATTAAAGCCATCACTCAATAGTTGTTGTACTTGTTTGAATTAAGCCAATGATCATTGATTAGCTTAAGCTATTAGACCAACAGTCAAAATTGCCGAAACTCAAAACCCAATTGAATAAATCATACACAATACGCTGCCTTGCCTCTTACTCAATGGCCATTATTCATGTAATTGTAAATAAACACACGTTACTTACTACTGATACCGATTACTGAATACTGAATACTGAATACTGAAAACTGATACTGGATAGTGGATGCTTAATACTGAATACTTGATACGGAAGACAGAATAGAGAAAACTAGAAACTGAATACTAAATATTGAATACTGATACTGATATACTAAATACAGAAACTGATACTAGATACTAGATACTAAATGCTAAATGCTAAATACTAGATACTGAATACTAAATACTACACAAAGGAATACTGATACTGATTAGCAAATACCGAATACTGCCTTGCCTCTTACTCGATGGCCCTTATTCATGTTATTGTAAATAAACACACGTTACTTACTACTGATTACTGAATACTTTATACTGAAAACTGATACTGGATAGTGGATGCCTAATACTGAATACTTGATACGGAATACAGAATAGAGAATACTAGAAACTGAATACTGATACTGATAAACTAAATACAGAAACTGATACTAGATACTAGATACTAAATGCTAAATACTAAATATTAGATACTGAATACTAGACACAGGAATACTGATACCGATTACTGAATACTGAATACTGAATACTGAAAACTGATACTGGATAGTGGATGCTTAATACTGAATACTTGATACGGAAGACAGAATAGAGAAAACTAGAAACTGAATACTAAATATTGAATACTGATACTGATATACTAAATACAGAAACTGATACTAGATACTAGATACTAAATGCTAAATGCTAAATACTAGATACTGAATACTAAATACTACACAAAGGAATACTGATACTGATTAGCAAATACCGAATACTGCCTTGCCTCTTACTCGATGGCCCTTATTCATGTTATTGTAAATAAACACACGTTACTTACTACTGATTACTGAATACTTTATACTGAAAACTGATACTGGATAGTGGATGCCTAATACTGAATACTTGATACGGAATACAGAATAGAGAATACTAGAAACTGAATACTGATACTGATAAACTAAATACAGAAACTGATACTAGATACTAGATACTAAATGCTAAATACTAAATATTAGATACTGAATACTAGACACAGGAATACTGATACCGATTACTGAATACTGAATACTGAATACTGATACTGGATAGTGGATGCTTAATACTGAATACTTGATACGGAAGACAGAATAGAGAAAACTAGAAACTGAATACTAAATACTGACACTGATATACTAAATATAGAAACTGATACTAGAAACTAAATGCTAAATTCTAAATACTAGATACTGAGTACTGAACACTAGACACAAGAATACTGACACTGATTACCAAATACCGAATACTGATACTATTTTCTTAATACTGCATACTGATTACTTAATACTAAATAGTAATTACTGATAACCGACCACTGATAGACTGATACCGATCACTGATACTGATACTGTCGAAAGGGAAATCCCCTCGATGACAGGTTAAACATTTATTTTGATTTCAATTCGATGCTAACCCCATGCCGCTTTTGCTCCTTTATTTCGTTCTTTTCTTTTCTTCCATTACGTTGATTTCGTTTGCACTCAATCAATCAATCAATCGAACACGAATCAATCAACCAATCACCAACCACCAACCACCAACCACCAACCACCAATCACCAAACGAATGGGATCTTCTGAACCACAGGATCTTACATTCCAGGGCTCGGGTTACACGTTGTCGCCACTGGGCGCCGGTCTTCCCGGAATTGGCGGCCTGGTGGGCGTCGGCGTTGCCGGCGGCGCTGGCGTGGTCAAGTCCAAGGAGAAGCTCTCGGACGCGCTCAAGTCGTGCAACGAGATCCTGAAGGAGCTGTTCTCGAAGAAGCACTCCGGCTACGCCTGGCCCTTCTACAAGCCGGTGGACGCCGAGATGCTCGGCCTGCACGACTACCACGACATCATCAAGAAGCCGATGGACCTGGGCACCGTGAAGCGGAAAATGGACAATCGCGAGTACAAGAGCGCGCCGGAATTCGCCGCCGACGTGCGATTAATATTCACCAACTGCTACAAGTACAATCCGCCAGACCACGATGTCGTGGCCATGGGCCGCAAGCTGCAGGACGTCTTTGAGATGCGCTACGCCAACATCCCCGACGAGCCGGTGGCGAACGCCGCCCACCACCACAGCCACAGCCATGGGCACGGGCATGGGCATGGCCACGGTCATGGTCACGGCCATGGGCACGGACATGGCGGCCATGGCGGCTACGGTGGCCCCTCCTCAATCAAGCACGACGCCAGCGACTCGTCCAGCGAGGACTCGAGCGACACGGAAAACGAGTCCAACTCGGACGAGGAGCGCAGCGCCAAGCTGAAAATGCTCGAGTCCAAGCTGCTCGGCCTCCAGGAGGAGATACGCAAGCTCTCCGAGGAGGCGTCCGCCAAGAAGAAGGCCAAGAAGAAACTCAAGGAGAAGAAGAAGCACATCGGCGGCGGCTCCGGCTCCGGTTCGGCCTCGCATCACGGCCACGCCTCTGGCGGCGGTGCCGGTGGCGCTGGCGGACCGGGAGCCGGCGGCGGCAGCGGCCCGGGCGTCGTATCAGTCCCAGGCGGTGTTGGTGCCTTGGGCGCCGGTGGAGCGGCTGGCGCCAATTTATCCGCTCTGCTCGGCGGCTCGCTAGTCGGTGCCGGCGGCGCGTCAGTGCCCGGCGGCGTTCCCAATGTGGCTGCCCTGCACAATCAGGCGCACGACGTGGCCATGGGCTTTGGCGGCGGCCAGCCAGCTGGCTTTGCCGCCAGCGTAGCGGCTGCGGTGGCAGCGGCGGGCGGCAAGGCGGGCACTCTGGCCGGAGCACTGGCAGCGGGCGCTGCGGCGGGCGCCGGCGGAACCTCGACCGGCAGCGGCAGCAATAGTAAAGGTGCTAAGAGCAAGGGCCAGCGCGGAGCCAAGGGCCAAGGAGTCGGCGGCGTTGGTGCGAACAGTAATTCCGGCGCTGGCGGTGCGTCTGGCGGAGCGGGCGCTGCGGCTGGCGGCGGAGCGGGCGCTGCAACGGGCGCTGGAGCTGTGGGAGCAGCGGGCGGCGGCGGCAATGCCTCCAAGCGGGCCAAGGGCAGCAATTCGGCGGGCGCTGGCGGAGCGGGCGGTGCCGGCGGCGGCAATGCCAATGCCAATGCCGGTGGCGCCGGTGCGCGCGGCAGCAGCAAGAAGAAGCCCAGCCAGGTGATGAACTTTGACTCCGAGGAGGAGGACACGGCCAAGCCAATGTCGTACGATGAGAAGCGTCAGCTGTCGCTGGATATCAACAAGCTCCCAGGTAGGAAACGTTGCAGGAGAAGGTCCTGAAGCAGAGTAGATCAAGTTTAATAATAAATTCGCATTAAATGTGGGCTTACTCTCCGTCTCGGTTGTTTCCAGAGAACACATCCCACACTCAGAGCTTAAATCTGTATATTTATAGGGTTCGGTTTTTGTTTACTTTCGATGGAGAGCCCGGCTTCAACTCTTCTTAGCTTCTAGAGAGTACCTGCATTGCTCAACGCTCTGAACCGCACTAATTACCTTTATTTATTACATTCCCCTTTGCAGGCGACAAGCTGGGCCGCGTCGTTCACATTATCCAGAACCGGGAGCCATCGCTGCGTGACTCCAATCCCGACGAAATCGAGATCGACTTTGAGACGCTGAAGCCGTCGACGCTGCGCGAGCTTGAAAGCTATGTGGCGTCGTGTTTGCGCAAAAAAACACGTAAGCCATATTGTAAGTTTGTAACTAAACCGAGACCACAAAAAATACAAAAACCAAAACCAAAACAAAGCCAAAAAGCCAAAGCAAAAGCAAAAGCAAAAGCGAAAGCAGCAAGAACAGCAACAGCAGCAAATTCCAAATATTCAAAAGCAAAAAGTCCAAGTCCAAGTTAGAAAGGAGAGTGAATACAAGAGAACCATCCATACCCGATCCCTGATCCCTGATCCCTGATCCGAATCCGAAAATATCCGTTTTGGCTTTGCTGACTGCGCTCCAAATTTGATTTTGATTTCGAACCAAATATAAAACCGTAGTGGTCATGTTTAGTTAGTTAAACTCGAAAACCAAACAAAAAACAATGCAAAAACCAACAAAATATTTCCATAAATAACGATTTAACTGCCATCCGTATGTTTAAGTCTCTCTCTCGAGCTACTGTCCCACCGATTCTTCTGTCTGTAGAGTATTATGTAGTGCCAGTGCATGCGATAAGCCATCATCTCTCAATCCTCCTACCCGAAACTCCTCCAGTATCCAGTACCCAGTATCCAGTATCCAGTATGTAGTAGCTTGTGAATGCTGTAGATGTGTCGCCGGAACTTCTGTTCTAAGAGATTCCTGCGACACCCCGCTGATATACTCGTATATATAGAGACATATTGCCGCTTTACCTTTCTTTCGTCGAGCATGAATCCTCCCAGCCCAGCCCAGTCCAGCCGCCTTTCTCTCCCCCCATCAATGCCTGCATAGCGCAATAACCATGTATATCCTCTTTCCGTATCGCAGATAAAAAGCCTTCCGGCAAGTCAAAGGACGAGCAGATGGCCGAGAAGAAGCAGGAGCTGGAGAAGCGACTGCAGGACGTCACCGGCCAGCTGGGGGCAAGCAAGAAAACCGCCAAGAAAGGTAATGTATACTTGGAAATTTAAGTTTTCTAAAAGATCTGAAAAAGAGCCTTTTAAAACTATCTGCTAATGTCCTTCTCCCCCCTCTACACTCTTTGCAGACGAGTCGAACAAGGTCGAGGCCGTGCAGCCGGCGAATCCCGTGTCGTCGAGTTCCAGTTCCAGCGATTCATCGTCGTCGAGTTCGAGTGATAGCAGTTCGAGTGACTCGAGCGACAGTGAAGCAGGTTAGGACGCGTTTTGTTTGTTTGTTTTATTTTATAAAGCCTTTTTTTTATTAGTATACATAGAGATATGCAAATATAGTTCTATATATCTATATATATATATATATATATAGATAGTTTATATATTTATATATATATGTAGAGATATAGATGCGTTGTTTAAAAAGTAAACAACTGAACTCACTAAACAAAAGCAAAAAATGCGGATACGGAGATACCGATTCCGATTCAGACACACATACACACACACGACACTTACAGAACGTTTGAAAACTTGAATCCAGAAACCCCATACCCAAACCCAAACCCAAACCCAAAACCGAAACTGAAACGGAAACTAAACCTAACTAAATAAAAACGAAATCCATGGGAAAAACAGTCGCCGCATCATCTTTTTAATTTTTATTATGCCGTTTTATCACTTGAAGTAAGAAGATTCTAACGAGTAGCGAGTAGAGAGTACCGAGTAACGAGTAACGAGTAGGAGTTGATTGTGTAAAAATAATGATGAGATTCAGATTTTGAACAGAGCGTTTTTTGGCCTAATTAATTCAATTGGATATAGGTTTATCTAGTTATAATGTAATAAGACCATACCCTACCTTACCCCCACTAGCGAGTATATAGGCTTTATCGATTGTGTTTCGCGAGTTGCGTCAGTATCACCAGTCAGGATCCTCACAAAATCAAGAATATTATATATATATATTATGCTTATGCTGCACAAATCAGAGAAATCCAAGTTTAAGTCGAATCAGAGCGAGATGGAGCGATATATTGTAAGAGCGAGACAGCGAGACAGCGAGACAGCGAGAGGGGTATGATGGCCAATTGTACTATTGTTAATAAACTTTGTGGATGGACTTGATTGACCCAAACACACCACACACACACACACACATTTATTAATTTATTGAACTTAGCGCATTTTGTTTATGTTTTTGTGTGCTAAAAGAACTAGAAAGGGAAATGGCAGCCAAGTAAAAAGTATACTCATTGGGAACCCACCAGCCACCAGTCACCCGTCTGAAATCGCGATCGAACCAACTCTGGTTTATAGAATTTTGAGTATTTTTTTTTTTTTTTTTTTTTTTTGTATCTGTATTTGTTTAGATATCCAAGAACCAAGTTCATGACAAAGTGCAATATGCATTTACTCTAAGAAAACAAATGCACCCAGAGAGATGTGGGATTTCGAATCATTAATTGGCAATGAGAACGAGAAGGAAATTAACTATTAATTAAAGCAGAGATTATGTACTATGCCTCAGATCCTGTTCAACAAATTTGCAGCGAAAACGAAATCAGCTACGCGCTACGAGCCAGAGTTGGTACACCGATCGATATCTGCGGGTCAGGCGGGTGTAGAGAGTGTAGAATAGCGACCAGCGAACCTCCTAATCCCCATCCCAATCCCCCTTTTACAGACACTTGTGACGGAACAGAGACAACAACACGAACACGAACACGAACATGAACACACATCGGCAAAACTTTATATAATCGATTTATATATAAATATATATAAATTTTAGGTCTAGCGTATACTTAATTATATATATATATATATATATATACACCAACCAACACACAACCACATATATATATCATATATCTATAGACATATACATATATATATATATGCATATAGATATTGTATTTAAGCATTTGTAGGTATTAAACGAATTGTATTTGTAAATGAAACAAAACTATCTAAAATCTAAAATCTAAAATGAGAATAATAAGAGAACACACACAGCAGCAGCTTGCAAAGAGCTCTTTACTACTTTTAAGTCTTTTTTGGAAAAAAACAAAAAGAAATCTTGAAAAAAAGAACAAGAAAAACCTTATTATTACCAATATTATGATTATTATTATTATTATTATTATTATTATGATTATTATGAGAATATGCTGAAAAAATCGTGAAGCAATTGTGTATTGGGGGCAGCCAATCTGAAAAAGAAAGTAATGAATATTCCAACTCCAACCAACCAACCAACCAACCAACCAATCAATCAATCTATCAACCAATCTATCAACCAATCAATCAATCAACCAACCAAGCAAACGAAAACCAACCAATCGAGTCAATCAATCAACCAAAACTCTCCATCAAATCTATAAAATCAAGCAAACAAACAGCGAGCAACAACTGCATGATTGACTAAGAAAGATCAACGAATAAATCGATTATAAAAACGTATCATTCACGCCCACACACACACACACACACACACGCACGCACACATGATGCATAACTGTAAAAATCATCAAGAAATATATAGAGCCAGCTCAGGATCATGATCCTCCATTCTTCATACCAAGTAGTATCCCGACGAAAGCCCCCCTATGTTACCTTCTGTGCCAATTCCATATTGTTTCTAGTCCAACCTCCATCCTCCATCTCGCTCACGCACACGATCCTCTTCTATTCTAACTGAAGAATACCTTGTTTTTTTTTTTGTATTTTTTTTCTCTTCGAAATAAGCTAGACAACACACAACACACACGTACACAACCACACAATAACCTCACAGATATATGTGTAAAATATAATAATAATAATGCAAAAATGAAAAAATGAACAATAACCCCATAATAATACGAAAGTCCTAACAAAACGATAAACTGAACGAACCAAATGCAAGCAAAATTACCATATATATAATATATATGTCTAAAGAGTATATACAGAAAGCCAATGTGCAAAATATATATTTGAAATTCTCGATACACTTGCAGACAATGTGTAAAAACAAAGAAAGTATGAAAAGCTTCGAATCGAAAACAAGAAAAGAGAGAAATATAAGAAATCAAACACCAAACCCACAAAGCGTAACTAAACATAACGTAAGGAGCGAATACGTAAGGAGAGAGTAATCGTAAAGTGTGGCAAGGAGGGAGTGAGAGAGACAGAAAGGGGTAGAGAGAGAGAGAGAGAGGGCATATAGAGGGGGTAATCATCCAAAATAACCTAAGCTGGTACGAATGGAACTGGAACACGAAAATTAGCACAATTCGCGAACTCTGGTTCGCCTCCGTCAGCCCTTGTCCCTCCTATATATATCGTTTATAATTGTTGTTGTCATTTAGTTTATGTTTATCATCAATGTGGGAAATAAATAAAAAAAACTATTAAAGAAATGCTTCCAACTAACTTCCAAGACCCCCCCTCCGATTAGCTTCTTGGTTAAGAGAATAAAAAAGAGAAGAAGAAGAAGAAGAAGAAGAAGGGAGGGAAAGATTGAGGATCTATCGGAACAGTGACCAATTTATCGATATCAATAGCAATAATCGGGATTTCACTTCTCCTTCTTTCCTCTCTTTGCGTCTCTCTCTCTCTCTCTCCTTGTCTGTCTCTGTCAGTGCTAGTAGTCACGGTTTAATAACGGAACGGATCGGAATGGAACAGCTCTCCGAGCGTAACAGTACGTAACATAGAGTCCTTTTGCTCTACAACTAGACTCCAACTAGTTCTATATACATAGCTATATAGGGTGTACATATTTACATAGACCTATGTATCAGCAATACATATTGATCAAAAGAGAGAGGTATATAAACAAAAA
>VNJW01010977.1:0-30971 GCA_008042615.1 Drosophila auraria | reverse complement strand
AAAAAAAAAAAAAAAAAAAAAACAAAAAGAAATGCATAGAAGAGGAGGAGGATTGATGATGAATGACGATGAATGATGAATGATGATAATGCAATGGAAATAAATAAGAAATTAACAAAACAAATTGCATAAAATCAATTTAAATATAAATTTTTACTATTAAATTAAATCAAACGAAATCGCCAGGAGGAAAACGAAACGAACGAAAACCAACAAGAGCAACAAACTGATAATAAATATAACGACAAAAGAAAACGAAAACGAAAAAACAGCCACACACACAATGTAATCAATATTCCGAGAGAGCAAGCAGTGCAGGCAGTACACAAGCAGTGTAGTAATCGATAACACCAAGAAGAAAGGTCAGGAGAATCGATAAATTTAATTGAGAACACTTGCGCGTTTTCTTTTACTTTAATTTTTTACTTATCGACGTAGCTCTTGTATTTCCCTTGTCACTCTTCGGTTCTATTCAAATTCCAATTCCAAATCGAAAATCCCCTCTCCCCATTGCATTGAGATTGTTTTGTTGTAAGCCTAATACTTGTGTTTTTTTAGCCCCTAGTTAAGGACGAAAATTGATAAGAACTAGCGAGAGGAATGGCAGCAAACACGCTCAAAAGTCTTGTAAGAGTAACAAACAAAAATAATTTCGTAAAGAACGTTGTGAAGTAATGAAAAATGAAGAAAAACAAACAAAACCGAAAAAAAAACATTAAAATCAAAACAAAAAATAAAAAACAGTGCATTTTTGGTTTCAATTTGCGCAGGCGTCTCACAAATATGTATTTAAAATAAAGGAAAGAACGACGGGGAGGAAAGCCGAAATATAATAAAATATAAAATAAAATAAACGCAGAGATAAATAGTGAAAATCTTAGGGAAAGAACGAAAGGTAGCGAAGGACGACATTACAGACACGCGACACACACAACACGAACACGAACACAACAACAAACAAACAAACAAACACATTTAGCATTATGAAAACCCACACACAACACACAACACACAAGCATACATTTAAATATTTATAGTAAAAAACAAACAATAATAATATTTATTATTACAAAATGGCAGCGCAACCGCAGCAGCAAAGCAACAAACAACAACTAAACTAACTAAAAAGAACGCAATGAATACAACAACAAACAAACAAGAAAAAAAAAAGCGAAAAATGAGAAGAAAAATGAAAGAAAATGTTTATTAAAAAAAGAAAAAAAAAAACAACGTGTGTTTCCTCATTCCCCCCCAAAAAACCCCCATTTCTATTCACAGGATATCAAAAATAACGATTAATTAACAAAAACCGATAACAAATATCGATTGGAGGATTGGTTTGGTTGCGATCACATCCCCGAATTTATCGATTATCCATTTGGCTGCCTCCTCCGCTGGTGGAGAGGGCAAAAGGGATGGGAACCGGGGCAGTTGCAGTTCTCTTGCAGTTCTTTTTTCCCGTTCATTTACAGTCTAGACAAAGAACAGAAAGACAGAGATAAATACAGTGAGAGATAGAGAGACAGTGAGAGTGAGTGTGGGTGGAGACAGGCAGATAGGAAGAGAAGAGAAGAAGAACTCCGATAACCCGATAACCCGATATCCGGTATCCATCCACCACCAACCCACCACGAACACAATTGCTTCATCGAAACTCGGCATTGTAAGAGGTATTTTAAAGACACCTTTAACCCATATATCCGTAGCCCGTAGAATCACACTGATCCACGTATTGTATGGTATATTTGTACATAAATAATGCCCTACCCAAGCACTATTACAAGGCTAGGATGGATCCTACTATTTGAATCTACTTAAAGACTACTTAAAAACAATCAAGCATCAAGTAACTATAGTTATAGTTAAGCAAAAGAAAGGCTCTTCAATTTGACATATAGATGGATCTATCCTGGCACTTCGCCTGGCTCTCCTTTAGCTTTCTTCCTTTCCATTATCTCCGCTCCTTTGGCCATCACTTTGCTCATTCGTGTCTTCTGGTCTCTTCTGCCCTTTCTTTCCCCAAACAGGTGACGGTGACGAGCGACCGCCGCGCAAAAAAAAGTCTCGAGACTCGAATGGCAGCAATGTAAGTAGCGACTACTATATGGTGAGATCTATAAGTGGTCTATATAGTGAAAATTAATAATAGTTTGGGGAGAACCGCAGACAAGCTGGCAGAAAGCACCAATGGAATTTTGGCAATGGAAATAGCTATTCGTAACTCTAATATTACGAAGGATTGATCAAATTTGATCTTATATTTGTTTAAGGTTTTTATTTTATTTATATATTGAGAGTATTTAAAGTATTTAAACTTTATAACAAGTTATGCCCTTGATTTATTATTATAGTTATTGCCTTATAATTCCCAAGTACGAACTCAACTTCAGTCTGTCTGACTGATTTTTAGTCTTTTATTCAAGTTAGCTTTTTATTCAATTCAAATTCTTAAAGTATTTAAAGAATTTAAAGTTTTATTAATTATAATTTACCAAATTAAAGGACGGTTCACCTAACTCTCATTGGTAATGCCCGGTAATGCCCTATAATTCCCAAGTACGAATTCTATCTGACTGATCTTTGATATTTTATTTAATTTTACTCTTTATTCAATTCAAATTCTTAAAGTATTTAAAGTTTTATCAATTTCAATTTACCAAATTAAAGGGCGGTTCACCTAAAACTCATTGGTAATGCCCTATAATTCCCAAGTACGAATTCAGCTTCATTTTGTCGGACTCTTTTTCAAGATTTTCCTTTAATTAATGATAAATCCTGGTCGCTAAAGCCAGGGTAGATATATTTGCATTGCCAACTCCAGTGGGAAGATCGTATAAAAAAAAATACACTAAAAAAATCACACTCATCACTGTGACACTGTGACTGCGACCGTGACTGTGTTGAATGTCGTGATAACAACCAATGTTGAATGTAACATTTAATCATCGCCTTCTTTCTCCCCATTCGCCTTCCCTTGCCTTATCCTTGGCGGGTTATCAGGTAAATAATCCTAGTTTGACCACAGTCCTGGGCGGAGGCAGCAGCGTGCCGAGCGGCGGCCTCACGCCGATCTCGCTGATGGGCCTGGAGCACGTCCTGAACGCAAACACACCCACATCACACACGTGTAAGTATGGCGTGGGTTTCCCCAGAGATTCAAGTTCGTAACTAACTGGTTTTTGTGTGTTTTCATCTTCCTCCATCCCTGGATCCCCCATTTCCCCTTCCTCCTGTGCAGCCTACATGTTTGGCAACGCCAATCCGCTGACGGCGGCCGCCATGCTCAACAACAACAATAAGACGACGCTGCCCGGCAGCAACTTCGGCGGCGGCAACATGCTGCACGGCGGAGCAGTGCCAGGCGGCGCTGGTTCCGCCAAGAACGGACCAAACGAGGACCTGGGCAAGGTGCCGCCCGTGTCCGTCTCCCTGGGGCCGCAGCACGGCTATCCCGGCGGCGCTGGAGTGGTGACCACCAGCCAGGCCGGCGGCGGGGGCATCCGGATAGCCAGCAATCTGCACAAGCCGCCCGGCGGCCTGGGTGGCGGCGATCTGGGCGAGCACCACACGGCGCTGGCGGCTGCCCTCCTGTCCAACGTCAACAGCTCCGGCCCGGGCAGCGGCGTCGCCCAGAACAACGGCGGTCAGAACACGAACCCCAATCATCCGGTGGGCGGCGGCGTCGGCGTCGGTGTCCATGGGGAGGGCATGGGCGGCAGTGCCTCGCTGTCTGCGGGCCTCAAGCAAATACCGCAGTTCGACGACCCCGTGGAGCAGTCGCTGGCCTCGCTGGAGTTCAGCGCCGGCTCCACGGGCAAGTCCTCGCTCACGGATAACTTTCTGATGCAGCCGGACGGATCCCAGCAGCAGCAACAGCAGCAGCAGCAGCAGCAAGCCTTTGCCCACATGGACTATGTGAACGAGCTGCTGATCAAGGGATCCTCGGACGCTGTGAGCGGGATGAACGGCAATCATCCGCTGAACTTTGTCCTGGACATGGCGGCGGCCTCGGCGAACCTGCAGAAGCATCCCCAGCAGCAGCAGCAGCAGCAGCAACAACAGCAACAGCAGCAGCAACAGCAGCACCAGCAGCAGGCGCACAACAACGGCTTCAACGTGGCCGACTTCGGCATGCCCGGATTCGACATGACGGCCTCAGCATTCCTCGACCTAGAGCACACGCTCCAGCAGCAGCAGCAGCAGCAGCATCCGCAGCAGCAACAGCAGCAGCATCCGCATCAGCAGCACCAGCAGCAGCAGCAGCAACACCACCAGCAGCACCAGCAACAGCAGCAGCAGCAGCAGCTCACGCAGCAGCAACTGCAGCAGCAGCAGCAGCATCTCCAGCAGCAGCAGCACCTCCAGCAGCAGCAGCAGCAGCTCCACCAGCAGCAGCAGGTGGCCAACAAGATGCTGATCATACCCAAGCCCATCGAGTCGATGATGCCCAGTCCGCCGGACAAGCAGCAGATGCAGCAGCAGCAGCAGATGCAGCAGCACCACCAGAAGCAGCTGGACATGATGATGGCGGCGGCGGCCAACTTCCAGGGCAAGCAGGTGCAGGCCTTTAAGGCCGCCGAGCAGAACCTGAAGAACGCCAGCTCGTGGTCCTCCCTGGCCTCGGCCAGCTCCCCCTCTTCGCACACGTCGAGCAGCTCGAGCAGCAGCAAGCCCAAGCCGGCCATGGACTCGTTCCAGCAGTTCCGCAACAAAGCCAAAGAACGCGACCGCCTCAAGCTGCTGGAGGCGGCCGAGAAGGAGAAGAAGCACCAGAAGGAGGCCGCCGAGAAGGAGCAGCAGCGCAAGCACCACAAGTCCTCCTCCTCCTCCTCCTCCTCGTCGGCTTCGGCAGCGGCGGCGGCGGCGGCTGCCGCCTCCCAGGCAGCGGCCGTGGCAGCCGCAGCAGCAGCAGCCTCGGCGGCAGCTGGCGTGGCAGCGACAGCCTCAGTGCCCTCCACCGCCTCGAATGCCTCGGGCAGCAGCAGCAGTAGCGGAGGCGGTCCTTCGAGCAATCAGCCCAGCGGAGAGCGCGAGCGGGAGCGGGATCGCGACCGGGACCGAGAGCGCTCCGGCAGCGGCGGCGGCCAGTCCGGCAACGGGAACAACAGCAGCAACTCGGCGAACAGCAACGGGCCCGGCAGCGCTGGCAGCGGCGGCAGTGGCGGCGGCGGCGGCAGCGGACCCACCAGCACGGGCGGACCCAACAGCGGTGGCGGCGGCGGCGGCAACGCGAACAGCAACAGCGGAGCCGGGGCAGCGCTGCTCAATGCCGGCAGCAACAGCAACAGCGGCGTGGGCAGCGGCGGCGCCGCCAGCAGCAACAGCAACAGCAGCGTGGGCGCCATGGTGGGCAGCGGCGGACCCGGCTCCAACAGCCAGGGCAGCAGCGGTGGCACTGGCGGCGGCGGCGTGATGGGTAGCGGCGCCCTGGACTATGGCCAGCAGGTGGCGGTGCTGACGCAGGTGGCGGCGCACGCCCAGGCGCAGCACGTGGCCGCCGCTGTGGCCGCCCAGGCCATTCTGGCCGCCTCACCCCTGGGCGCCATGGAGAGTGGAAGGTAAGGGAGATTGTGAAGCCTTTATTTAGCCTTTAAATAATTACTAATGTTGTGTGGCATTGCAGGAAGAGCGTGCACGACGCACAGCCGCAGATATCGCGGGTGGACGACATCAAGGCCTCGCCGGGCGGCCAGGGCCAGAGCTCGCCGGCCCAGCAATCGCCGCAGGATCGGGCGGCCGCCAAGCGCGCCGAGCAGCGGCGGGCCGAGCAGGAGCGGCGCAGGCGCGAAGCGGTAAGTTGTAATAAGCAAAGAGAGAAAGGGAAGTCTTCTCTAAACTCTATGTTTCCTCGTTGCAGTTGGCTGGCCAAATCGATATGAACATGCAGAGCGATCTCATGGCTGCCTTTGAAGAGACGCTGTAGGCCAAGGCCCATAAGAAGGCGAGCCACCGGAGCAGGAGCAGAAGCAGAAGCAGAAGCAGAAGCAGAGGCAAAAGCAGTCGCTCCACCACCTCCTCCTCCATTGACACCACGAAACGGCGCGGGGCCAGGCGACAGCAACGAACAACGTTGGACAAGCAGGGAGCTAGGAGCAGCCGAGAAAGCAAACAAAGTAAACTAAACACAGCAACAATTTAAGAAGCAATGTTCTAAGGCGTAACTAAACATACGTACATTTAGTGAGTATCTCTAATATATGCATAATACATATACGAAGGGAGAGCGGAGCGAGGAGCAGCAGCAGCAGCAGCGGCAGCGGCAGCATGAGGAGAAGCAGCAGCAGAAGGGCAAATTTCCTTTTTGATTTGATTTTTATCACACACAACAACCACAACCACCACACAACACACACATTTTTTTAAACACTTATCACGTACGATTATTATGATTGTGTATTTACCAACTATTAAGATGATAATAACGATTAACTAAATATTAAGAACAACAACAACAACAAAACGGATAATGATGATTATGATGGACATCGCTTGTGGTTCCAAAAAGCTTATTATGTTTAATATTATTCACTGTATAGGCAAGTTTAGTTCGTAAGCCCCTAGCCGGTAAGCTTATTTTTTTGCCCCTTCATTGTATAAACACACCTATGCTTAGAGTTGTTAACTAATTTAAAAAAGTACGGAAAGAGCAACAAAACGAAACAAAGCTAAGAAATAGAACGAACAGAGCGAAAGAAGCGAAAATCAATTCAATTCGTGGTCCGTAACAGGGGAAGGATGTTAATTTTAAACAAAGGTCATATTGAATGCAGTTCCCCAGCAATTCTCCCAAGTCCCTGGATTTTTTTTTTTTTATTTTTTTTAAAGGCAATTTTAACACTAAACACACTTGTAATTTATGTACACACCCACACACACATGACACACGCTAGGCAGAGCAGCCCACGAGTGTGGAGGATTATATTATGGCAACAAAACGTAGTTCTTAAGTAGCAACGAAATTTTTTGTATGTAACGACGCCCCAAAAACAAAAAAAAAAAAAACAAAAACTAATTTAAAAAAAAGAAGAAAAACCAAACAAGAAAAAGAGTACGAAAAAATATGTAATAAAAACGGAAGAAACAAAAAACAAAACAAAACACGGATAAAATAATTTGTAATTTCTTTTCTATGAGAACCTTCCTCCCAACAAGAACAACAACAAATTGCAGTGACAATTCAGTAAGCTAGTGTGTGAGTTGGAGCCTTGGAGTCAGTCTGTGGCGTCGTCTTCCAGAGCCTCACAGTTCCAGCCTCACTTGTCCCATGCTCCCCTGCATGCCCCCCTCCAGTGTGTGTCCTTGTAAATAGCTCCATTGAGGGGCCAGGAGCAGTAGGAATTATGCTAGCAACTATCTATGTGAAAGCTAACGAAATGATTCAAGCAATGTTCAGATGTGTGATGTGTGTGTGTGCCGGCTATATGTTCTTGTATATAGTAGAGTCTTTCCCTCAAGATTCTCCCAATACAAATAGTCCCATTCCCAACTCCCTCGACCCTCGACCCTCAGTTGTTATATTGTCGCTGGAAAGGTTCGTTTCGTTTTGTGTAAATTAGTTTTACGACGGAATTATTATTATCAAGATATATATGCCCTAGATATATATATATATACATAGCATACATCAGAAATACCACATATATGCAAAGAGGAGAAACCTTTTTTTTTCTATACTTAATTTTAGCATTTAATCCACACGGCGAGAAATAAGTGAGAGCAATGTACGAAAAAATAAAAACTAAATACAAAAAAAAAGCGATCTAAAAGTAAACACAAGGAAGTTTTTAATTCAGCTAAACGGAAATATATATACAGATTACGAATAATATACAATAATATAAAAAAACACTATTATGCATTATATACACACACAAATACAAATATATATATAGATATATTTTAGCGACGGCGATTCGTTTGAGTTCGAGTCCAGTTTTCGATCAAAGTGCCCAATTCTCGAGCAGAAGATGCGTTTTGGCATTAATTAGCAATTAATTGTTGTACTTTTGTTGTTACCCAAGCACGATGGCAAGAGCAGAAAGCAGAAAGCAAGAGCAAGAAGCATGTAACATATAGCAAGGAACTCACTACAAGAATCACTTATTCTTAAAGCAAACTTAGCCTTAAGCGCCTACCGCTAACATCCGAAGAAGAACAGAAGCAACCGACAGGAAACTAATAATTAATTCGTAATTCGTAATTAATTAACAAAGGAGCAGAATCCATGGGAGACATAACATTTACACATGACTCTAGCCGTAACTCTCCCCCGTAGCATTCTTAGCCTACAAATACATACAAAATATACATATATACAACACTTTTTAGTAAGTCTTATAATTAATAACGAGTGACGAGTGACAAGTGACGAGTAACGAGTGACGAGTAACGAGTGACGAGGGTATATGTAGCCACAAGCAGACAAAGGAAGCAACCCAATTAACAATGAAAGCAAAACATATTTTACCTTTAATGCGTACACACACACACACACCTAGTATTAATGAAATCGACGACAAAAAAGCAACAAACTAAACTTTAAATAAAAAACTGAAGAAAGAAAACTGAAGAAATCTGAAGAAAACAAAAAACAAATGAAGAAAAACAAGGAAAATCCGACAAAAAAATAAACAAAAGTTCATAAAAAATATCCGATTATTGTGTTTTACTCTAGAATGAGTTTTTCACTTGGGAATAGTTTCGATATTATCATTATATATATCTTGATCCCAAAAAGCATGCGTTCCCAGCTTTAACATCTTCCTATAAACATTTCCTTGTGATTTACGCCCTGTTAGATATAAGTTTTCATACCCTTTACCCATTACCATTAGCCTTGTCCGTCTGTCCGTTTGTCCGTTTAAATACCTCGATCTTAGACAGCACTAGCTACCTCCAACAGGTTCTTTATAATAATTTCTTATGCTTTCCGCCACGTTATATGCAAGTTTTCTTACCCATAGCCTGTAATTTAGCCTTGTCCGTCTGTCCGTTTGTCCGCTTGTCCGTATAAACACCTTGCTCTCAGAGAGGATGCGTTGCCAGCTCCAGTATGTTCATAAATAGATATGCATAAGCATATTGCAATGTTAGACTTTAGTTTTCATACCCATAACCGGTATTTAAACCTTGTCCGTCTGTTTTTAACGGACAAAGCATTGATTATTGCGTAGCTTTCTTACTTGTTTTTTCCTATGGAATCTAAACGAAAATTAAGAGATTTTCTCAAAGTTTGTAAGCGCACAAGGTCCGCTATTTATACATAAAAATAAAGTTTTAAATAAATACATAAAAATAGCTGTGATAAGGATGCTCCACTTGGGCTGCTCAAGGACTCTTAGTCTTGGTCGTGGATTCCTGGGTAGTGCTGAATCCATAGGTGACTGCCTCTAGGTCCGCCACTGTACTTGCCTCGTCCATCTCCGCCGTGGTGCTGGGCATCAAGGGTTTCATTGTGGTTGCCAAAGGTTTCTTAATCACAAATGCCTGGCTGGTGGTCAGCAGTGATTTGGGTGTGGTCGTCGTAGTGGTGCTCGTGGTTCCTCTCATGGTGCTGGTGCTTGTGGTGTGCGCCTCCGTGAAGCGACCCACTCCGGGCAGGTAGAGCGACAGCGAGGAGTCCGTGATCTCCCCATAATCATGGCCCACATCGGGAATGTTGTACACATTGTAGGCGTCCACTGCCCGGGAAACGGAGACCATGGGATGGGCCAGGCCCCTCAGCGGCCGGAACTGCATGGGCGAGGGACTGGTGCTGGTGGCCTTTGTGGGTTTCGACCTAGGCGTGGTGGTAATCCGGCGCCTGTAGGGTCTCGGTGTGGTGGTGGCGACCTGCCTGGGAGCAGGCAAAGCAGCTCGAGGAGTGGCCAACAGGTAGTACACCTTCTTGGGTTGGCTGGTTGACTTCGGATAGGAGGAGGAGCTGGCAATGGACTTCATTGGAGGCTTCTTCTTGTTGCGGCGCTGCTTCTTTTTGCGCAGACTTTTGGTAGGAGCCTGGCAGGGTCCTTGGTGGAGGATTCGCAGGACTAGGAGGTAAGAATATAAATTAAAAATGTATTTAAATACAAATTAAAATATATTTAACGAACCCTGCTTGGTGTGGCACTCGCGTCGCCGCATCTCGCACTCATTGGCAAAGGTCTGCGGGGTGGCGCCTCCGATCTCGTCCAGCGCACACACCGGGCGCTCCACGGCGGTGCACTTCATGGTCTGGCAGGTGGGCAGGCAGCGCTCCATCTCCGTGGGCTCCAGCTCTGATGGGGAGATGGGATTAGGCTTCCTTGAGGAACTCCCCCGACAGAAACTCACCTGTGCCGTACTGGAAGAGCATCTTCATGTTGTGCGCCTCCAGGCGGCAGTCGTTCTCGAAGTAGAAGCTATCGGTACCATTGGTGGCGCAGACGGGCACTCCGCCGGGCAGGCACTGCGGCTGGTAGTCCACGTACTGGATCTGCAGGTGCTCCGGATTGAGATTCAGGCCGGGGCTGGCCTTGTCCTTGTCGTCGGGGTCGTGGCCCACGCCCGACTCGCCCAGAATCTTGGCGTACTGGTTGCTGGTGTAGTGCGGATCGCTGAAGCGCCAGTTGGCCAGCGGCGAGGACTTGCCAATGGCCGCTTCCGTGCCGATCCAGAGGATTGCCAGCACGATCCCGGTGGCGGCTCTCAGCTGGTGTTTGTGGCTTGACATCTTGGTTGCTTGTGCTGCCCTTCGGAGATATGTGCCCCAGCTTTATAGTGGCTCATCTCGGGGGAGGGTCTTATCGCCGGCACTCGCTGGCTGCATTTTTCCACCTTCTACCTTTATCGGCGCTTTGAAATTCTCTCTGCTGCCACTGCAAAGCATAATTAATAAATAAATAATGAATAATAAATGCTGTTGCGATAACTTACAGGTGTGGGCAGTGGCGCTCACCTCACGGCCATTCATCGTTTTTTGCATCTTTGCCATTCACGTGAGCTCGGATCGCTCTCTTATCCGCCAGATACTACTGCTAGGTCGTCAGTTATCTGAAAATACGAAAAAACATCTGTAGATGCCGAAGAACTGCATCTGATTAAAAATAAGGGATAATTATTAGTTAATAGCATTTAACATCGAATTTATGTAGTTATTTTACGCAAGTTACTATCAGTTTTGGGTACTCCTTGGCCGCATTTCTTCTTTAAACAATATTTTCTACTTAGTTTTAAAGACAAACTCAAATATCAATATAAAATCCCAATTTTCCAATCAAGTGAGCCTTGGAAAAGCCGAATTTCCGATCAAGTTTGCCTTGAATTGCCTTGAACACAGCTGTCACCACACCTTATGGAGCCCGGTGCTCTATAGCCTCATTCTATATCGAAGTTTCGTAGAGTGAACACGTCTCATAGCTAGCAACAAGCATAGTTTTCCCTAAGTGAAGAAGATTTTCAAAAATACATTTTTAAAGACATATTTTCAACTAAACATTTGTAACAACAATATTTTCTAAGATGAATAACTTTTTCGGCAACATTTTTGGTAAGTACGAAAATCAGTTTACTTTTTTTGTTCGTTCGGCATTCGGTTCGGGTTTTGGTTCGAATTTTAGATCGGGAGTTTCGCTTGCAGTTCATGATGAAATAACATAAGGTGGTTCCGTCGCGAGCCGAAGTTTTACGAAGTATCCACTTATTTCATGTTCCTTTCACTCGCACTTATTGCAAGCATACAATAAGTGGATGTCTGTTGCCGACGGGACCACCTTATGTTATTTCATCATGTTACAGTTTTGTTTCGAATTTTGGTTCGAAAGTTTCGTTTCGAGAGTTTCGGTTCGAGTCCTGGTTTCTGTTCGGGTTCGCGTTTAAGTTAGTTTCGATACGAGTTTTGGTTTAATTATATTTAGTGCCACAGACATACTACGCCTAGATTTCAAATTAAATAATCGGTTTCAAAATGTATAGAAATACCCTGCCGAAGAACTCTGATATAAGTAGGGAGATTTTTTACGCCCTTACCTAAAACTATACGAGATGGTTTTGGCGGTGATCTAGTATTCCCTGCATTTCTTGTTTAAAAGTCAAATTTAAGTTTCTGAACAAGACTAAATTTCCGATCTAGTGAGCCTTGGAAAACCCAAATTCTCGATCAAGTTAGCCTTGAATTGTTTTTGATACAATTGTCACCTCACCTTATAGAGCCCGGTACCCTATAGCCTCATTCCATAACCAAGTATAAGCGAGCAAGCATCTAGAGCTATAAAGAATTTTTCAAAATATTTGTAACCGTTTTATTTTCTACGTAATTTCTCTTTGATTTTTTAAAATGAAGTTCTTTAAGTTTATTTTTGGTAAGTACAAAAACCAGCTTACATTTCGGTTTCGGTTCGGGTTTCCGCTCGAATTTTGTTTAGTTTCGGTACGGGAGTTTCGGATTAAGAGTGTCGATTCGATCTTTGTTCGGTTTCTAAATATATCGGGAATACCGTGCCAAAAATCTGTGCCTAATTAAAAAGCAAGACGAATCTTAAAAATGTGAACCAAAAATAACGTAATCGCTTTTGACGGGGATCTAGTATTCTAGTATTCTAGTATTCTAGTATCTAGTATCTAGTATCTAGTATCTAGTATTCTAGTATTCTAGTATTCTAGTATTCTAGTATCTAGTATCTAGTATCTAGTATCTAGTATTCTAGTATTCTAGTATTCTAGTATTCTCTACATTTCAAATTTGTATGAATCTTTCAGTTAAAAAATCACATTCAAATATCAAAATTTCCGATCAAGTTAGCCTTGAACAGCTTTGGATACAACTGTCACCTGGCCTTATAGAGCCAGATGCCTCAGAGCTTCATTCTATAGTCAGCCCTACAGCAGATCGGTGCTCAGTAATATAAAGATATTCCCGAATAGGTTTTCCAAACGTTTTTTTTAAAGCAAATTTTTCATAAAGATATTTTTTCTTGTAATAAAATACAACATGGTTCTCAACTTTCTTTCTTCGATCTTTGGTAAAGAGAACTGGTAAATATATATAATCCTATACTAACCCTTCTTTTTCCCTGCATCCTAGGATTTTTCGATGTCCCCAAAATGGGAATGCCACAAGTGCAGAACTTCGAGCTTCCGGACCTGATGCCATTTGGCGTAATGGTTCTGGCTGCAGTGATTGCGATCCTTGTGCTGAGGCAGTGCAAGCGGACCCGTCGCGTGGAGGTAAGTACATTCACATCATGGGCTCATGATCCCTCATCCCTGACCCAATTCCAATAGCAATTCCAGCAGATGCAGGAACCTCAGCCCTTGCGCCGGTCCCAACGCTTGATCAACAGGCGTGCATCCAGGAACTAACCCGGCCTGCACTCGTGTGCATCAAAATTCTCAGTGAAAAATTTGTTCGTTTAATGATGACACTTTACACGGATACCGAGGGAGTGGTGAAGGCTCACCGGACAATTCAGAGCCTGGAGACCATGCCATCGTATCCGAACACTTGCAACACCAGGAGGATTATGGAGTGGTCAAGGCTCATCTTGATTGCGAAAAGTGATGGCCTGAGAAATCGCCTATATTCCCATCCGTAGACATAAAACACCAGGAGGAGATAGTGGAAGGCAGACCGGACATTCATTTATGCTGCCTGAAAGCGCATCATTCCATCCGAAACACGAAGTTACTTGAGGACACAAGGGGACGATAACCACGAGGAATCTGAACCCAAAACAAAGAACACTACATCACACGCAGCAGCGAGGACACTTAAAGACACTAAGGACGGCCATGATTGGTGAGGGCTCACCTGGAACCATACGGAGCCCGAGACACCAAGGGGTATTCGATCCGCAACAAGAAAATATGTTATATAGTTTGTGTTAAATGGGAGCAGTACTTGGTTTACAAACCCGATTGACAGACGAGTAACTTGGGAACCACAACGCATGGCCCAACCCTGTGTAAACCACAAAGTACCAAAGCTTTCCCTCTATTGTTTTTGGATTATTAAAAAAGAAATTACTAACGTTATAAGCTGTTTTTTTACTCATTTGTTGGTTACTCTAATTTGAGCTTAGTGCAGGGATATGGTATGGCTTAAGGGAGTAAAGATTGTAAGAGAAATGGTAGCCCATTGACGCTTCCTTAAAATGCTGAATGGGTGCGACAGCCTGAGGTTTTAATATACATATATAATAGTACATATATAATATATATAATATTAGGAAAGTGTTAGTGAAAATTAAAATACAAAACGACCAGGAATTAGGAATTCCTGAAATACCCCACAAACCTGAACCTTTTTCTTGAATTTTAAACTTTATTTTTAGAGCTAGTAAATAATATTTTCAGTAAGGTATTCTCTAAAAGAAGTTATACTAATTTTGGCACAGTTTTTCCTTAGGGTATTGAGTGTTGAATTTTAAACTTGATTTTAAGATTTCTAATTAATATTTTCAGTAAGTAATCTCTAACCGAGCTCCACCGATTTTGGCGCGTTTTCTTTTGCGTAGAATAGCTTCTCAAATATCCAAATATCCTAAAGCTAAATGAATTTAAATTTTGAATTTTAAACTTAATTTTTAGAGCTACCAACTAATATTTTCAGTAAGTAATCTGTAACCAAGCTCCACCGATTTATGCGTAGAATAGCTTCTTAAACTTTCAATTGTTTCTCAAATTTCAGTTGTAAGCAACCAGAATTCTGATATTGAGTGGAATTTTATTGTTATTTCATAGACAGCCTTGAAAAGGCATACTGTTACTCAACTCCCAAGCTATTTGGAAAAACCATTTTCAACCAAGATTTTAAATAAAAAACCAATTAAAATAGAGAGCAAAGTAGGCCCGCAACTCTAACTTCAACCTGAGCCCGTTCAGGATCCCGTTCGGATCACTTCCAATCGAAGCTTCTAACAGCACACACGGCAAAAACGTACGCTCTCTAAAATCTCAAAAATCTCTAAAATCTGTAAAATCTGTAAAATCTAGAAATTTTCAAACCATATATAGTAAACCTCCGATCGGTATACAAAAAGCTAGAAATGGACTCGACTCCCCGGTTCAACAGCGTAGAGGCCGAGGTCAAGTTCTGGCGGGAGCGCTATAATTTGTTCCGCCAAGAGGTGGCGGACGTGACCCAGCAGTACGATGCCCAGCTGGACCAAAACATGGCCACGATCGAGGACATCACAGTCCAGCTCACGGAGGCCAGGAAGCATGCCGAGGCCCTGAACTCGGCACTGCGGAAGGAGAAGAGGGCCCGCAAGACTGCGAAGCAGCACATTCGTCACCTGCAGCAGAGAATCTACGAGATGGAGAAGACCAATGGCCTCCTGAGCTACAGCATTGAGAAGTACCAGGAGCTGCAGCGCTCGCTGGATAACATGAGCTCGTCCGCCAATGGGCAGGAGCAGGAGCAGGATAGCCAGGAGGACTCGCGCGAGAGCGACGGCGGTTCCCTGCAGGTCATTGTAAGGGACACAATGAACCAGTTGAAGGAGTGCCTGGGGGAACACAACCAGGACCTTGAATTGTCCTAATGTTATCGTTGCCCTTTTAATTGTTACTTCTGACCCGTTTGGACTTTTCTACCTTTTACAACCACGAATTACACAATCCGTTGACGTTTTTGGTACCGGCACACACCCAGCGGATCAAGAGTAGTTGGATTGGAGGACCTGGATCTAAAGGAACCACAGCTGATTCTTCAGAGTCCTCCGGAACTGGATGCTTTAGTCGTTTGTATCTTATTTTGCTGAGGTTCGCCCAGGATCAAGGCGTTCCTTAACTGGCATCCAGTTCCACGATAAATTGTTTGTTTAATTATAATTTTTAACTGTAAGTTAATACCTAAATTCATGCTTAACACAACTTACTTAATAACGCCCCTTAGGTTTCCCCGTATGCCCGAGCTTCTTCTGAAATGCAGAGATGAGATGGAAGTTCTTGATGATGCTGGCTCCGGGCCAGTAGCTGTCCAAGGCGAAGGGAACAACGACTCCCTTTCTTAACAGGAAGAAGCACTTTATCCTAGACTGGCACCGGGAGACGCTTTGGGTTTTGCAGTGTTCCACGAAGAGCAGCGGCTGCGAGGGATGCATCTATTCAGCTAATATTTGCCAAATAGAATAAAAACAATAAGACACTCAACCACTTTGGACTTAAAACTGCTTTTTCGGAGCATTTAGGCGGCAAGCTTCTGGTGTTTGCAGCTAATTTGAACTGGCGCGAAAAGTGCAGTGTGGCCGTTGCCAAGGCAGTTGGTCACACTTAAGAAATTTGCATAAATCGGTTAGAAACTCCGATAAGAAAGCGGTAAGAAACCTTGCTCTCAACAAGAACACCCGTGTGTGTGTGTGCAAAAACATCGATGCCACTATCGATACCATCGATGTTTTTGAAACGGCCGATAGCCAAGATACAGCCGAAGTATCTAGATATCGATACGCAAAGATATCCAAACATCTGAAAATCGCTAACGCCGTGAACTAATTGTTATTTTTTTCTATGAGCCAATCTGTAATATTAAGTAGTGCAGCGCGATTGTAATCTCTGAGATCCTTTTACGAACCCAAGGAAGGCGCCAAGGATCGGAGGAAACAAGTTGATTTGTTTATATCTTAAAACCAGCATAGTGCAAGGGCTCGGCGGCTGTGTGTGTGCGCTTCTCATTCATTTTTATTCCGAAGAAGTGCCGCTCTGAATTAAACAAAATAAACGGGCTAAACATTAGCGGCGGCGCATCCACCCCCCTCTTCCCCGGCGTTATTAAACGTTAAGAGAGCAAAGAACGTATTTGTGGCTTGACAAATGCAAGAACACTACCGATACAGCGAAGTAAAAATCAATAATTAGAGCTCGTTCCCAAAGCAAAAGCAAAAGCAAAAAAAGGTATGCAGTAGCAAAAAGAACAAAACCATTGGCACAACACACACGAAAAGTATGCATGTGTGTACACACACGTACGTACATACGAAGCCCAAGTGTTTGTATGTATTGTATATTTGTATTTTGGGCATTAATGCAAATAAAGGGCGAAGATGCAGGAGCGAACAGGAGTGATAACTTGACATGCGGACTTATTTACATTACATTACATCCCAGCTCCAAGCTCCATCCGCTCCCAGTGGATGTAAACTGATGCTGGCTGACCACACGGGAGAAGTTAGGAGGATTCGAGGAAAATCTTGCCTCTGGTGCAGTGCAATTTTCCGGCCCCTGCCTCTGTGCCTATGTGTGTGTTGCGTGTTGCTGCTCGGTGCTCGGTGCTCGGTGGAAAAGTGCGACGTAACCCATTACGACGTCCCGTCCCCACGTGAAAGAGGAAAAGGTTCTCCCTCACTTTGCATCGCCTCCGTTGCCTCTGCTGCTCTGCTGCATTGCAGTGAGTGGTGCTTTTCCGTTTCGCCTTCTTGGCAGCAGCAGCGGCAGCGCCAGCATACGCATACTCTCTCTCTGCCCTGGCTCTATAGCCCACTCAATAGGGTCGTGCCGAGAGTACATGTATCTTTGTCGGACTGCAACTGCGGTAAACAGAAAAAAGGAGGTGACTTCTGCGGTGATGTCCGATTTTACATGCCAAAAGGCGTGAGTTTTGACACTTCACATACGCGCGTATGTAATGCTTAATTACCTAATCTGCTCCGACACACAAAGTACTGGCTATAGCACTTAATGGCTGGCTGCGCCAATTCGCCATAATACCCGTGAGTGAGTGTATGAAAATCGATTAAATCATGTAACTAAAAGCATACAAGACAGCATACATACATGTGTATTTTCCCCACTGTATGTGTTGGAATATACACGGTTTGTTGTTAAAAAACACAAAAAAGTGGCACGAATCCGGCGAATGGGAAGAATACAAAGTCAAGATATCAAGAAGTCAAGAAATCAAGAATCAAGAAATCTTTTTGCGGGTATTTCAAGCGTTTTTGTTTTGGTTTTACCATTTGACTTTTGTAAAAAGCAGTTATTACAGTTATTATGAATATGCTCTTGATTTTTGCATACTGTAAAGCTATCGTTATAGTTAATCGTTATCGAACGAATCTAGTTTTGGCCTGGAAACAGAATATTTAACCATCTCGGAGTTAGGCTTTCCCTTCAACAAGAAGTTGTCGTATATATATTGTATATTTGATTGATTATTCATTAATAATTAGTATCTAGCAATTATTTTGTTGTTCTTGAAACTGCTTACGTTCTTTCTTCATTTCAAATCGGAGTTTTGGAGTTTTTCGAGTTTACAATTACAATTTTGAATACAAATTGGTGTTATATATATATCTCATCGACATAATTTTAAATCACAATCAAAAATTAGCACAACAGATTTGAGCAAAAGACATCCAAAGTACATAAAAGTGAAATTCGATTCCAAAGTCATGTTAAACAGCGCAAATAACAATTCTCTCCAGCATGTAAGTAGACGAAAAACGTCATTAAATAGTCGATTTTCCTTGCCTTGTTTATACTTTTGCATTTGCATGCTTGCATCTTTGCATCTTTGCATTTTTGCATTTTTGCATTTTTGCATTTTTGCATTTCTGCATGCTTCTGGCGCACTGCATGTCTCTGCCTGTCAAGCTTGGTAAAGGTTTGATTTTAGTTCAGTAAGGTCTTCTTGCTTATTATTTTATGTACTATATTTAAGTCCACACATTTAACAGGGTGTCTAAGCTAAAAAGTTTCTTTATTCAGTGATTGAATGGTTAAGTTACACTTATAATTCCCAAGTGGGAAGTTAGGAAGAGAAACTAAAACATAAATTTGTTAAAATTCTGATATTGAGCGGGGCAAATGTTGTTTTTAAAGATAACTTCATCCTAATCAAAATCGGTCATAGCTACGCTCAGGAAAAATATTTATATTTTATTTGTGAAGCAACTTTTCTTCTAAGGTGCTAAGGTGCACTTAGGATTCCCAAGTGGGAAGTTAGGAAGAGAAACTAAAACATAAATTTGTTTAAATTCTGATATTAAGCGGGCCAAATGTTGTTTTTAAAGATAACTTCAGATAACTACGCTTAGGAAATATATTTATATTTTAATTGTGAAGCAACTTTCCTTCTTTTTAATCTTTTTAGGATTATGTCTTAATTATCTAGCAATTTATAGTTTTTCCAATCCAATCTAGAGATTCTTATTGCTTGTGTTTTAGATTATTAATAATTACATTACCATACATTCTAGTTTGTATTAATGCACAAATACTGAGAGCTGATCTTGATTATATAAGACTCTTTGAATTTGTGCCCTCACATGTCCGTCCGACACAAATGACACTCAAAACACAGGTGTGTTCTTATATAAAAATATGTTGCAATGTATTCGAAATGGTCAAAATAAAAAAACAAAGCAATTTAAGAGGAAGGCTCGAGCCTAATGAGTTTTGATTTGATTTAAATCAAACAAAAATCGAAATTAAATCGATTATTATCGATGTTACTTCTGCTCTAACTTGGAATTTATTCAACATGCATTGCAGATATCTCGTCTTTAGCTTACCTTAATTACAATAAATAAAAATTGCTTTTATTAAACAATAGTAAGAAGGCTTGCATGTTTCGCTTTTAGTCGTAAATTGTTTATGGTGTTTTGTTTCGTTGTAAGTCCAATAATTTTTCTTATAAGTTATCCACTTCGTTTGTCCCGAGTACTTTTTAATGAAACTAATACCGTTGTTCCTTGTTTGGAGAATGGCAAGAGTCGCACATTCCATTTGGACTAAAGTTGGGACCAAAAATATAATTCTTCAGCAGCAGATTTGAAAATGTATACCCGAAGTATAGAATTTGTACACGAACACAGACATATCTCCGCACAACGTATGTATTTATTTAAAAGTGCTGTGTCGTTGATTACTGCAAATTTTGATACGCAAATGCAACTCATGCATCTCTGAGTTTGTGCTGCAGCTGCTGCAGCAATTACCGCTCCACCGGCATCCAAATTTCGATGCGATTTCGTTTCGACCTTTCATTAATTCTACAAATCTCAGATCTGCCTTCTTCTGGCACTTTGCAAGCGCTTATTATCAGCACCAAGACATCAGCTCGGCCTCGGAATGGCACGACAAGCAGCACACTGTCACAAATATTAAATAAAATAATAATTTAGAGCAGTGGAGCGGTAGTAAGGTCGATATTATCCTTGGAACATGAATAAAGTCAACCTTATGTGAACAATTTTAGTTACTGCTTTTAATGTCGCAAATAGCCACATTTCGATTAATATTAATGGGAATTTCGGAGGCCCTTCGCCAAAGGGGTATATAAATATCGAGCTTCTCGAAACACACAGCTAGTCGTGCAAATTATCTATACACGTACCAGCATGTGTGTTTTACACATGTATGTAGTTTGCCTTTTTTTCTTCATAATTTCAGTTCCTTCTATAAAATTAGCTGCAGATTGCTTTTGTCGTTGTCAGTTAAATGTCAGTGCTTAGCCGGGAAACTCGAAAACCATCAGTCGCAAAGTTGAACACGATCGTCGGTCGTCGGTCTTCGGTCCTAGCATCGGATAGTCTTATTTTTTCTGTGTGAACCGAGTACAGGGAATAGGTAGCCAGCAAAATGTATCCTGTATCGTATAGACCAGGGCACAGAGTGTGGCATAAATCTTGTCACCACCATCATCACCATCAGGCCATGCGTATAGCCAAGACTTCCATTTATTATCAGCGACAACAGCAGTTTGCAAGCTTTGCTAGCAAAAGGTCGCGCTTTTTCTATAAACAGCGAATTATTCGACCGACCTATATGGCTTACAATGTGAGTAATATCTAGTTGAGCCTCTCAGATTCAGTAACACAGTAGCGGGGGAAATGCAGGAAGAGTCAAGTGGAAACAGCATATTTCCCACTCAGTTGTAGTTCAAGTTAAAACAGGATATAACAATATTGCCTTACAGTTACAGTTTTTTTTTTGTTACGCTAATAGTAAAATCGTCTTGTTATAACTGTCTATATATATAAATATAGTATCGATGTTGTTGTGCCGTAACCGTGAATAATAACTAATATTGTGTGTATGTATGTATGTAGTGTCATAGCTCATTTTGGTGTTCCTAAGTTTAGTATTTAAGTTTCTAAACTAATTCCAAACTAAGTACTAATATAAATCAAATAAAATATTCAAGAATCAATACTTATATAACTCTAAGGGCTGGAAAATAATACAATCGATTTAAAATCGATAAATATCGTTGCTTTTTCCACCTCTAATTAATAGGCTTAGGAATACTACATACATAGATGCACACAAAAACAGGTCCTTAAAAGGAAGTTGTGAATGCTTTGTTGTTGTACTGTACATGTCCTATGATTGTCTCTAAAACGAAATCGAACTAACTCAAAGCTGGATTTAAAATGATTAACTAACCTATACAACTCCATATAGCCGGTAACAGCATCTTCTGAAATCAACATGAATGGCTATAACCGAAAGTCGCCACAGAAACGGCGCTATGACATGCCAAAGTATGCAGGTAAGTCAGCTGAGTCAGGGTTAAGCTAATTAACCTATTGATTCAATAGGATTACTTAATAAAATATATATTTAATAATTTTTACAGTTCCGCCAAAAAAGAAAACAAGCAAGGAACGCATACCACAGCCGAAGAATACAGTAGCAATGCTAAATGAGTTAAGACATGGACTGATTTACAAATTGGAGTCACAGACTGGTCCGGTGCACGCACCCTTATTTACGATATCCGTTGAGGTAAGCTATATGTGATACTATTTATATTAATACTAGAAAAGTACCCCTTGAGTTGCACTAAAATTCCCAACGGAGAATTTCGATTGCGATGAGGCATAGACTCCCTTCGGATAATGCTATCTATGTAGGCCACACGAGTGCTTATCCGATCGATTCGAATGGGGTTTTATTTACATATGTTTGCTGCACATATGCATTATTTATGAAAAGCACTTAATATTCAAGCCCATTTTGTTTATCGCATTTTTCGTGATACACATTTGTGGGTACTCCACGCGAGCCCGGGAGTCCACGAAATGACATATCAATAGATCAATAAGTGTGTGGAGTGAGTGGTAGCCAGGGCAGGTAGCCAGGAATGGCAATAAAAAAGTGCATGACTGCTAAACGTTAGGATTGCATATTAAGCAACTGGTACACTTAGTATATACTACTTAGATGATGTAATAAACGGAAAACAACGCTTAAGCGGTTTTACATTTGCATCTGCTTAGCGACGTCGTTAGGGCTCGAGTAATACAAAATATCTGAAATAGAAAATACCATTTAATATTCTTACGTATGTGGTGGCATTTAATTTAATTCGCAGGTCGATGGACAGAAATATTTGGGCCAGGGACGCAGTAAAAAAGTAGCACGTATCGAAGCAGCAGCCACCGCACTGCGAAGCTTTATACAGTTTAAGGATGGAGCGGTCCTGTCGCCATTAAAGCCATCGGGCAACCTGGACTTTACCAGCGATGAGCATCTTGAAAATGGTATTGAAAACTTGTCCAACCAAAAATTGGTCGAACACATTGAGACGTTGATGTTGACTGAAAAGAAATCCAACCTTACCTCGCTTGAACAACCCACGTTGCGTCTTCAAATGTTTTGCATGAGTCAGAGCAAGTATTAGTGATATTTTTTTGTTTCCTTCCTTTCTTCTTCTTTTGTTTGAATATCTATTTATTTTATTATTTAATCTTAATTTACTCTTTATTTGGACGAAGTTTATGTATCGAACGCAGGAATATACGTATGCGAATGGCAGTGTTTACATTTATTTCGAAAACTCTATTTTCAGGATGATCAGATCAGATTTGGCTCTGCGAATCAAGACTTTTTTCCTACGTAAATAATATAAATTATACTTTTTGGGCAATTACAGAATTATTGGGGCTCATTTTTAGACAGATTCTCGCAGATTCTTGCAGATATCTCTTTAAATTTAGCCGGGCAAGTCTCATAAGTTAGAAAATATTCAAGTGTATTGGAGCAATATGGCATTTATAGTTTCATTTCAATATTGGAATCTGTGGAGGCAGGTTTTTATTATGATTTTATTTATTATCTTGTGTTTTGTGCATTGCCATTGTATTAGGATCTTTCCGAATTATTGTTTATTATTATTTTTAGTTATACTTTCTTAAGTAATTGCCAGAATCGAAACTGTCCATTAGAGCTGGGAGAAAATCGATGTTTTTGATGGTTAAACCGATTATAATATCGATTTCGCATACATCAAAAACATCGAAGATTTCGTAGTGCAAATTTCCTTTCCTTTTCAAGTTTATAAACATTTAATTTTTTTTTTATTTTTGCTATTCATTAATAGGGTTAAGAAGGTATTTCATTTCATTTCATTTCATTTATTAGGAACTAACAAATATCTGCTAGTATGACCGTATTATTAGACTGACAGTTTGAATGTGTGACCAGGGCTCGTTTATTTTGGCATTTCCGGCCGTCGCCCCTGTAATCCTGTAATGTAAATAAGTGAATAAGACTTTTGTCCACCCAAAAATATAACATTTCTGTATATTTACTACTTATTATATATATTTCTTAAAAGCATTTCTTTTGGGCAGTGAGATAATACCTTTATATATGGATTATGTATATATTTGTATTGGAACACTGCCTTAGTTAATTAATTAATTCATTCGTAATTTGCATTATTTAATTCCACATGTTTTTCCTTGCATTTGTCGTCTAATAATATAATATGGTTGGAGAAGGCACACAGTTCCGTGTGTGACATAATTCTAGATGTTTAAGAAGCTATAGAGTCGCATCATGAAGACGGACAATCCACTATTTTCACTAACTTTACTCTGTATTGCTAGATGTGAGCAAGAGCGCCATTGCGGTGGACGGCCAGAAGAAGGTTCCAGATAAGGGTCCGGTCATGCTGCTCTACGAGCTCTTCAACGACGTTAACTTCGAATGCAACAACATCGACGGTGCTCAAAATAATTGTCGCTTCAAGATGACTGTGACCATAAACGAGAAGAAATTCGATGGAACAGGTATGTACCTGCTTTATGATTTAGAATTAAATTAATTAATTGATTAATCCAATCCAAATCTTCAAGGCCCCTCGAAAAAACTGGCCAAGAATGCAGCGGCCAAGGCAGCCCTGGCCTCGCTGTGCAACATCTCGTACAGTCCAATGGTTGTGCCCCAGAAGAACGTGCCGCTGCCCATCGACGACAAGTCCTCGTCGATGGAGCTGCCACAGATCCACGCCGACACCATTGGACGACTGGTTCTGGAGAAATTCATGGAAGTCATCAAGGGCCAGGAGGCGTACTCGCGTCGAAAGGTATTAGCGGGCATTGTAATGACTGAAAACATGAATTTTTGTGACGCCAAAGTAAGTTTATATAGTTGGAACTCCTGTAATCTTTTGTGAATAACTATAATCCCGCCATATGTATGTGCCCTCGTTCAGGTTATTTCAGTTTCCACGGGCACCAAGTGCGTCAGCGGCGAGCATATGAGTGTGAACGGAGCTGTCTTGAACGATTCTCATGCCGAAATAGTGTCTAGGCGCTGTCTTCTCAAGTACTTATATGCACAGTTGGATCTTCAGTGCAATCAGGGTATAGTTGTTTGTTGCTAATGCTAAGTTATACCTAAAGTTATATAAAAAATAGATAAGCAGAGGGCAAGACTTACGTATGTAACATATTTAGCGTACTTTAGATGTCGAACTGAAGTGTTTATTCATTTTTTTTTATTTGTAAACCACAAAAGGAGTATTAAGCAAATTGTACAAGCTGCGTTTGTTTGTTTTTTACACTTGATAATAGTTCTAAAAATGTTTTTTATGATTTTGAAAGAGGCTTCAACGATCCCTTGAACCAAGAACCTTGAAAATATCTTGTCCTGTCTGCTAATTAATTATCCCTGCACTTGCAGTATTTAGAGTTGGCTCTTCCTGCCTTCCAGGGCTTCTACATAAAAACTCCTATTTTGTATATTTTAATAATTAATTCAGTTATTTTTAGCCACTTTTAAGCATTAGGCTCTTAACCTTCTCGCTGCAAGGCAAAGATATAGGCTTCCGATCCGTAGAAGCCTTTCCTTTATTATTTATTCGCCCCCCGCTTCGTATTTCGTATTTCGTATTTCGTATTTCTTATATCGTATTTCGTATTTGTACTTGTATTGCTTTGTGTCGGACTTCTTTTCATATATACTTGCGTGTGTATGGGTGAAAAGAACGAATGCAAATTAAAAAAAAGAAAAAAAAACCCAAACAAAACATAAAAACATAAATCTATATAATTTTACTTTAATTTACATTTGATTACTCTTATTCAATTTTCTCTTAAATTTAGCCACAGCATATCAGTCGATTTTCGTGAGGAATACTGATGGGCAATACCCTTATAAACTAAAATCCGGGGTACATTTCCATTTGTATATAAATACAGCACCTTGTGGGGATGCACGGATATTTAGTCCTCACGAAAACGACACAGGTGTTGATAAACATCCAAATAGGTTGGTACTACCGATATTTTATAAATACTTGCTATTTATTATTACAACAAATAACAACAACAACAACAACAATAGTTTTATAGTTTATGTTAATTATTACACTCTCGAATTGTTAAGAGAAGAGACGAGACGAGTTGCAAAAGGATCTTTTGATATGTTTGTACCTTTCCATCTTTTCTGTTCGCTGACAGACATTTACTTACTCGAATATATATTTATATATATACTTGTACAGGTGTATATATACATATGTATGAACATACAGCTGCGTGCATATATAATTTGTAGGTGTCACGAGTCGTTCTGGCAGAAATTATATTAATTATAAAACCACATACTATGTTTTTCATATATTATATAATTGGAACCTCCTTATACCTTCATAAAATCAATGTTTGTAAAGTTAAGGGGTATATATTATATTCGGGGATTTTTTTATACACCGCAGAAGAAGGCATACAATGATTTGAGCCCGGGTATTACGTTATTTCTAGTACATTCCCTAGATGACTCTTGCCACTGCAATGTATATGCTGCTACTATATGTATGAATCAAGGGTCAATGCCGCTCTGTTGACAAGCATGAATATATAAATATAATATTAGGGATTTGTGTGCCTTAATTGGTGGCCAAAAAAAAAAATGTATAATCAGGCCCACCGCTAATCCCTGTTTCTGATACATTTTTTTTCGCCAATCGGCATTTTATATAATTCTTGTTAAGCTTCAAATTAAAGTACATAGGATGTATTTCAGCCAAAGCCATTCCCTTCTCAATTAGAGCTGGAAAACCATCGATTTTTTTTATCGATTTAAAATCGATTTTCGCCTAGAAAAGCATCGATTCTTTTTCAGTTCTATGAACCAATTTAAAGACTGATTTGTGTATAATTTGAATGGTTTGAAACTATAGTAATTAAGAGATTCCTGAAACAGATACGTGTTAGATTGTTTTTTTTAAATCAACATAAAATACAATTTACCTAGAATGGCTTTGAAATAAAGTAATTAAAGCCAAAGCCATTCTCTTCTCGATTAGAGCTGGAAAACCATCGATGTTTTTATCGATTTAACATCGATTTTCGCCTAGAAAAACATCGATTCTTTTTCAGTTCTACCCCTGCTACTTGGACTGAACCAATTTAAAGACTGATTTGTATATAATTTGATTGGTTTGAAGCTAAAAAAGTTAAAAGAGAGATTCCTGAAACAAATACGTGTTAGATTGTTTTTTTTTAATCAACATAAAATATAATTTGCCTAAAATCGCTTTGAAATAAAGTAATTTTGGGGCTCCAAAATAGGTTTTGCAATAATATATAAGTAACCTTATATTACCTTTGGTGTTCCCAGGTTGTCTGTCTGTATAAGTGATCATAAATGATACATAAAGCAATTGTAAACACATAAACTCCCGAACTAATATAAAAAGGATGCCAGTCAAGTCAGGATTTATAAAATAAAGAAGACAATTGTGTGATTCGTATGCAAAATTCAGGAAAGAAATTTAAATTTAATTTGAAAAATGAATAAGAAATGATTTACTTGAAAATACTGTGAACTGTGAACATTTTTTTGTCATTTAGGAAGTGAAGAAGAAAAAGCAGCGAAAGCGAAATGAAGTAATTCAAACAATGTTCTGTTCTGTCCCCATAAGACCTCTTGGCATGTTCTAAAACTCTTACCATTTCGACCAAGCGAATAATTACGATATTTTCTCACGTCCCCATATTTTTGCAATTCAATCGCGGCGATTTCCCAACGAATCCGAATCATACATGAAATATAATCATCAACCAACAGAAAAGCCCGTGGCCAGTTGCGCACCAAGATAGAGTCCGGCGAGGGCACAATTCCAGTCAAGAGCAGCGATGGCATACAGACCTGGGATGGGGTGTTGCAGGTATGAATAAAATTATATATATTGTAATTATATTTACTTTAACTGGGACCTACTCCCTACCAGGGCCAACGCCTGCTGACCATGTCTTGCTCGGACAAAATCGCACGCTGGAACATCGTGGGTATACAAGGTTCCTTGCTGTCTTCCATTATTGAGCCCGTATACCTGCACTCGATCGTCCTGGGCAGTCTGCTGCATCCGGAGCACATGTACCGCGCCGTCTGCGGCCGCATCGAGAAGTCCATCCAGGGCCTGCCGCCGCCGTACCACTTGAACAAGCCGCGCCTGGCGCTGGTCACCTCGGCGGAGCCGCGCAACCAGGCCAAGGCCCCGAACTTTGGCATCAACTGGACCATCGGGGACACCGAGCTGGAGGTGGTCAACTCGCTGACGGGCCGGACCATCGGCGGCCAGGTGTCGCGCATCACGAAGCAGGCGTTCTTCGTCAAGTACGGATTCCTCATGAAGAATCTGCCAGGTATCCCAGTCCGCAAGGTGACCACGGACTATGGCCAGACGAAGGCGAACGTCAAGGATTACCAGGTTAGACATTTCTTAAGTATAAATCTATATAATTTATGATTTATATAAATTATTCCCCCGCAGACGGCGAAGCTCGAGCTGTTTTCGGCCTTCAAGCGAGAGGACCTGGGCAGCTGGCTGAAGAAACCAATCGAACAAGACGAGTTCGGGCTTGTCGAATGACTGCATTCAGCGATACTACTATATATATTTATGATAAAAAAAGACAAAAGTAACGGCAAGCAATTAATAGAGTTAGACATAGATCTTAGGTATGATTCTTCGCATCTCGATTGCGAGTTAAGTGAAAATAATGCGACGATGAACGATGATGACAACCTGCCAACCTTGTATTCCTCTTCCCCCAACAAATGCGACAGCAACAAGCACAAAGATGCTAATGCTCGAATTATGAAAAACGGCTCTAGAATATTTATAGAATAGAATGTAGTCTTTATGCTGGAACTGAGTAAAGGAGTATTATGGCGTTTTTTGTTGATATCAATAGCAATAGCAATTTCAATTCATTTTCGAAATTGGCGGCCACACAACACCACCTTAGTTCTTCCCAAATCCCACTATTCGTTAAATTCGTTCTTTACATGCAAATACGAATAAAGATATATACGCCTTAGCTACACTGCTTAGACTTACGAATCGAACACGGTGGGCTCTCATTAGATTTCTTCTGTTTGTGCCTATTTGACGAGAGATTGTGGAAATATTGTTACGAATCACTTGAGAAATGTGTAAAATCATTGAAATAAAATCGAGAAACAACAATAACACACAGTGGACACAGTGTGTAAAGATTAAGCAATGTATGTTGTTAAGTAATGTTATTCGCAAGGACATGATAATGATACTATGATAATAATACTACTAATAAAGTCACGCCTAATATAAACTCAGAGTAGACTTTAGGGTGAATCTGCATACAATACCTTACATACTTTCCACACGTAACTTTTCTCCAAATCCAAATACAAATCCAAATCATACCAAGCTTTCGCCCATTTTCGAGGTATTATCAATTACGATTATGTAGATTTCTTTACCAATTACCATTAAACGATTACCAATATCAAAGTAGCCGAAAACGAATAGATTAGTTACAAAGTTTGAGAAGCTTGTAGCGTAATTTTATCTAATAACTCTCACTAAGCCATTTCTTCTTTCGTAACTCTTAGATGCATCCTAGTTTTTGTCTCTCATAATGGATATAATGGATAAACTATAGAAAATCAAATATCCTTTTGCTTGAACTTAGTTGGCTTTGTAACCGGAAACATTCGTTATTTTTCGGAGCCTACGAACGCTCCTTTTTGTCCGATCAGAAATCAGAAATTCCTTGAAAATTGCATGAAACACCAAAGAGAAAGAGACAACACTTGATCTTGGAACACCAAACTTACTCGATTGTGTAAGTATTTCCCCTAAGTTCAATGTATTACTAATATTTTTCCGAAGCATTGCAAGACACACACAGAACAACAGTAACAAGACAGCGTGCTAGATTCCTCTGCATTGTGTTTATATAATTAACAACCGATAAATGTGACGACATAATTGACTTAAGTAATATTTGCATAACAAATACCGCATACATAATGGATAAAGAAAAGTTGATCTTATATAAAATACTGTGATACTAAATTTTACTAGTACTTCCAGCATAGCTGCATTTTATCCATTCTTAAATATTCTATGTTATAGAAGCAGCATCAGATAATAATCACGATAACCGAACCGATATAGGAACGAACAAAATTATTACCGAACCGAATAATAATAACAGTGCTTGTCTAAATTAGAAATCCAATTAAGGAATTTTACACAAGGATACATTAATATGTATGGGCGATATTTGGGGTTTCTCAACTATCATTATTATTATTATTTTTTTTATGGCAAATATTATGCGCAGTAGGCCCAGCAGAGAGATCTTTTAAAAGTATATAAATATATATAATGTATGGCAAAATATATAAGGATTAGTTTGGTTCAGCTAATTATTGTTCAATATTTATTAGACCTACCTAAGAAATTAATTACTATTACAAAAGAGCCTCCTCTCTACAGCCTAAAGATAAGTTGGGAACATGCAACACCTATTTACGTATTTACGTATTTTGTATTTACAAAGCTAGTCATTAAACGAGTATATTGTTTCTTGTTATAACAAATGGTTGAAACTCTTACAACTTTCGGTTGGTTAGCCCGATTAATTTCATAAGATAATAGCAAAGACAAAAAAAACAGAATTTTAAACGAAGCCCGTACTTGCAAGCAAAATATATAAGAAAATACAAGAAATTGCTCAATGCAAGCTATTAACTATTTTTCTTCCGGACAATTGCTGTCTCAAGGCGGAAAAATCCATTTGCAAACACAGTGATAAGAAGATTGTAAGCTGAAGTCCCTTACCTCTTATCATAAAGAAGGTAGACATCCAGCGTACCACACACACACACGTAGATATATCCAATGACGAGGGTACAGGCCCATATTATTCCATTTGTAACTCTATGAATACACGATAAGACAACCGACTACTGAGGTCAGACTTGGGTTAACACTAGAGGTGGGCGCGGGCCGGGCTTTTTTTCGTGGCCCGCGGGCTTACACAGGCCCGGAGCGGGCCCGGGCCTAAAAATCAAGATTCGTGCGGGCTTCGTTCGGGCCCGGGCCTTAGCAAAAAGGCCCGGCCCGTAAAAACCCGAAATAGGCCCGTTAAAGCCCGAAAACAATTTTGATTTGCTCGCGCTACTTTTCTCGACAAATATTTGACCTATCTAGCAGCTCCTGGCACACATATTTTAGAATTCTGGAAAAATGCAAGGGACTTAAAATACCTTACCAAATAAGCTCGGACCATTCTGGCTATTCCCGCCAGTTCGCCTAAGAGCGAAAGCCTTTTTTTAACATCGGGCCATGTTTTAAATACAAAAGTGCTAAAAAGCACAAATTTAGAAAAAATTTTATTTTTAAATAAAAATATGACATAGTTTTTTTTATGAAATACATATCAACATTCATGTATGTATTCCTTAATAAATATGTACTTATATATATCTATAAATTG
>VNJW01010975.1:0-11464 GCA_008042615.1 Drosophila auraria | reverse complement strand
ATTGTGGTTTTCAATTGAAGAATTTAGAATTTCGAACGCGTTATGCCTCGCCACCGAACATTAACAGGGAGGGGGGAGAGGAGAGCCGTTAGACAAAGCGTTGCTTCTCACCGCAATGTAATTAATCCAGATATTACTTATGATGATGATGAAGTTCCTTTCGATGAATTGAATGATAGTTACAAAGTTGCATTAAACGTTATTCCGCGTAATTTCGATAGTTATTCACTCGGTCGACTCGAATTATATTGTAGATTTTGCAATGCGAGACATTTTGCAATATTCGGAAGTTCCAAAATATCATTTTAATTCTTAATTGGATGTTACTGCACATAATCAGGGAATGTTTCAAATCTTCATTTTAATTCTTGATTGGATGTTACTGCACATAATCAGGGAATGTTTCAAATCTTCATTTTAATTCTTGATTGGATGTTACTGCACATAATCAGGGAATGTTTCAAATCTTCATTTTAATTCTTGATTGGATGTTACTGCACATAATCAGGGAATGTTTCAAATCTTCTTTCATTCAAAATAAAATGTTTCATTTGAAATAGAACATCGTTTGTTTGCATTATGAAAAGACGTCGACAGTTGGTAGAGTGGGGGATTTTCCCCCACTGGGCGATCCTAGTACAATTTATTATTTTAAACAAAACCTTCCAAATAAAGAAGTACTTAAGGAAAATTTAGTTATAAAGCTTAAAGTTCTTTCGTTAATTTAATCGTTTTTAAATATTGTTAATATATTATTTATTTATTACATTAGTTTTTTTTTAAATTTAACAATTTTTATAAAGATTTGTCAATCAGTTTTTAGATCTTATTAAAAAAAGAAAAATATGCCAAATAAAATCTTTAAGAATCAACACGAATTTTAGGAAAATATTTTTATATTGTTTTGACATTATTTACTCGATCCTAGATAGTCTTTATTTATTACTTATTTCTTACATTAATATATCTGAGAAAATTTAAAGATTTTGTTATATATTTGTCACTCAGTTATCAGATTTTATTCTAAATCAAAGATATTCAAAATAAATCTTAAAGAATCAATAATCATTTAATTAAAATATTGTTTTAAGGCTTAAAGTTCTGTTGTTTTTATTATATATAAACTATATTTTATTATATTTTTTTTTCATATTTCTCTTAAATGGAATTCAGAAATTCAGAACCTTATCCGTGCGTCTCCTTTTTTTTTCGGAATCGTTGGCTTTGCATGTCGGACTGGAGACTCGTCTGAGTCGCCTCGTTCAGTGTCTCCTTTGTGCCGCTGTGACAGCTGCTCATTTCACGCTCGGTAATTTCAATGAATTTTGCGGGGATCCAGCAGGATCCGGCAAGACATGCCATGCCAAGCCAGCCAGCACCACGGCACGCCATCCACTTATTTGTTTGCCTCTCATTAATTAAATTTCCGCTTTTCCATAGTATTCACTTAGTTTGAATAGTTTTCCAGAGAGAAAGTACTAATAGTTTCATTCGGTATTCAATTACTGACTAGAGTGCTTCCTGTTTAGGTAAGAAAGCATTACCATTTTTAAGTTAATTACTAGTAAACAGTTTAAATTAAAATCTTTACTTATTTGTGCTCATAAAATAAATATAAAAAGTTAAATTACATTATTTTAATCATTATTTATTGGTCAGCTTGCAAATAAAAAAATAATCAAAAAAAGCAATACAAGAAATTTAAAGACAGAAAATTTAGCAACATTAAAAAAAACATATCCAGGTCCTGGGACTAACGCAGCATGTCCGCATAGCGAACGGGCAGATAGGCGAAAAAGCTGTTCAGCAGGCTGGAGCCGGTGACCAGGTGCGGGTGGAGGGCCGTCCAGCAGAAGCGAGTGAGGGCGAGGATTCGGTCGTTGAGCGGCAGACGGTAGTTGGTCTTTATCTCCTTGGCCAGCGCCACGAGGCGCGCGTGGTCGTCGTAGGTGTCTTCAAGGAGATGGAAGCCGTCGCGGCGGGGGCTGGGCGTAAAGTTAAGCTTGTTCTCCACGCTGAGGAAGGTGGGCAGAGTATCCAAGACCACCTGGCCGATCTCCTCCCAGCTGTAGGTCTTGCCGTACCGCCGCTTGATCCACTCCCGCATCACGTTCGACTTGTGCGAGTTGGGGAAGGCGGCGTAGACGCAGCGCGGATCCTTGCGCAGCTCGGCGAATCCGTCCCGAAGCAGGCGGTCCATCATCTGGCGGTCGTCCGGGTCAAAGTGCTCAACGCTCTTGGTCCAGTCCAGTTCCTCCTTATGTTGGCACGTCGGGCTCTGCACCAAATTGGTCGACTTGGTGGACGACTCCTGGTTCCGTTGGTGGGCCTCCAGGGATCCGAACCACATCTCCTGGGCGCACTCGACGATGGCGGCCACTACCTGGTCGCGCGGTTGTATCCTCGCGTTGTAACCATCGTCACTGGTGGAGCAGCTATCGGGCGGCTCCCTCAGCGACCGCAGGGCCTGCCGCCGCATCACGTCCCTGGGCGCGGGATTGTCCTCCCTCGGCGGGATCTCGTGGTAGTTAAACACGAAGGGGCCGCCCCGTCGGGGAGCCTTAAAGAAGCGGCCTGGCTTCGCCTGTTTCTTGCACGTGGGCTGTCGGTCTCCATGGACTATATTTGGCGTTATGCTCACCCGCTTTCCGGGCTTCCGAAAACCCAAAATCTGGGGCGGGCACTTGGTCAGCTTCTTCTCCTCCGGCTGTATGGGGCAGGGGATGTCGTCTTCCGGATCCGAGACCCGCACCTTGGTCAGCTGACTAACTACGCCTTTGCCGGTGATCTGGTGAACGCTCATCGTGGGCGCCACGCTCAGCCGTCCGACGTCCGCCTCGTGGGACATGTACAGGTGCTTGTCCTTCTCCGCGGCCGTGGGCACCTTGCCCATCGAACACATCTGGTCGTGGTCCTCGATCAGCATCACGTTCGTGAGGTGGCGCTGCCGGAGCTGCTGCCAACGCAGGGTGCAGTCCTCGATGTCCTTGTCCAGCTGCGCCACAATGCGTTTCTTCAGAGCGGCGTCGTCGCGCGATGTGATGTCCACCAGCTTCAGGCAGAGCTCGTGAGCATTTACCAGGGCCTCTTTCTGGACCTGCTCCTCCTGACGCTGCGCCTCCTGGTGAAACTTACACAAGGGAGCTTCCTTGTCCACCTCTGATCCGCCCACCTGTGTCCAGTAGTCGGTCATGATGTCGCCCAGGATACCCAGGAGCATTCGCCGCACCGGCTGGAACTTGTACTGGGCGAACCAGCGGTTCTCGTCGTTCACCTTGTACTTGGGCCGCTCCCCCGCCGGCCAGAAGGGAAAGGTGACCACGTGGCGGGGTGGCCGGCTGCTGAAGCTGCTCACGCTGGCCGGCGGCGGCTTCGGCTTGGGCAGCGGCATGAAGTAGGGTGAGCGGGCGGGCCGGGCACGCACGTCTTTTGGCGGAGTCGCGACGAACGAGGGTCGGATCACGTTGTATCGTTTCATCAGCGACGATTCCTGCGAACTGGACTGCGACTTGGAGTTGAGCCGCTCCACGCCCGGCGGCAGGATGCGGTCCAGCTCGCGCATCGTCATCTCCAGGTCCAGGTAGGTGATGGCCGACATAATGATCCGCTCGCTGTACGCGAACCCGGCGCCCTTGTAGCAGGCCTCCAGCAGGAAGTAGAGAAAGGCCAGGTCGCTGCGCCGGCAGGCCATGATCAGCTTACGCAGCATTCGCGCCTTCACCATGGGCGTCACGCCCAGCCGGCTCAGGCAGAACTGGGTGCGGTACACGGTGGCCTCCGCCTCGTCGTCCCGGATGGCGAAGTTGAGACCCTCGATGGCCTGCACCTGGAAGTCGGAGAGGTTGGTGAACCAGGTGGCTCCCACCGGTGCTGGCTTGTCGCGCATATTTATTTTTGTTTAAGTAAAATTTACTTAAAATTTTGTTTATTTAAAATAAAAAATTGCGGGATAAAATTACATGAAATTTGGTTTTTTGCTGTGCAAGTTTCAAAGGCTGGGATTAAATGACATTGTGGCTTAAATTGGAAGTAGGTTTCCATGGCTAACTTTAAGAAAATAAAATATAGTCGATGGAGGAAGACTTTAAGGTCAATTCAAGAAAAGATTTTCGGTATTTAAACTATATTTTGTTTTATTTAAACCATGTAATTAATTTAGAAGTATAAATTTTCATATAAATATTGGTATAATATAAAATAAACAATCAAGTATTTATTTAAAGTCAACACTTTGAAATAAAACCAAGTAGGAAAGCTACAGTCGAGTGTTCCGACTATGATATACCCGGTGCCCAAAGCACTGTGGGTGAAATTAAAAGGAGATGAGCATGGCCAATCCATCAATTTATCAAATTAAGATCAAAATTATGAAAAATATTGACAAATGAAGGCAAATATTACTAGGAACATGTTGACAAACACCCAAAAGAATCAAATGTTGCTAGGAACATGTTGAGCAACATCCATTGGTGCTGCCAACTCAAATGTAGATGTTGCAGAAGTACCCCAAACAATAAAACTTATTTATTTAATACGTCCACCATTTATGATTCGATTTTACTCAAATTTTGTCGAGCACTTCTGTACAAATATCAATTTCCATTTGAGTAAAAGTATTTAATTTACTTATGATTAATAGTCCTTTGAAAACTAAAAATAATGAACACATATTGCCATTAATTTATCTCTTTAAGCAACAGTTAAGCCATTGTTACTTCTTCCAAATAGATCCATAGATAAAAATATACGTATTACGACCCATTGACAGGTTACGATGAAGGTGCACTGCTTTAATGCACTCTCCCATCCATTGTCCAATCCATCCACCATAAACTGACAAGCTCAACACTTATGGTCCATCAGCAGTCACCGATGATTGAGGCAATTGCATCGGCAACGGCAATGGCATCGGCATCGGGATTGGCTTCTGAGTCAGCATGAAAATGCCATTAAGTTGGACCACGGACAACAGGTGGCCTCCCGTGGAGGCTCCTGGGGAAAGAGTTCCCTGCATGGTTTCCGGCTGCAGTTATCTCACTCAGTGGTCTCCACCCATATGGACCGCCCGTCCTGACAAGTGACAATGATGGATTAGTTTATCAGAGCGGGTCGGGACATTCATTTGCTCTTTGTTTCGCAGCTCGCAAGAGTCAGAGTCGCCCTCCTTGGGGACTAATAACTTTATCCGTCATCAGAGCGAAATATAATAGAGTAATTTTCTATGTGACGCGCCAGGATAATTGGCTGGACTCGGACTCGGACTCGGACGCTGGCTCTGGCTCTGGCTCGGACTCTGGCCTGGCCATATGTCGCTGCACTTGCAATCTGATAAATGGTGGCAGGAGTTGAGTAGGGCGGACTTGGGGTTGGCTCTGGGTCACCGAAGAATGGGCAAATCACATAAATTACTTTATGATGGCGACCGGGGCCATGAATCCGGGCATGCCACCCAGGGAAAACTTTCTTTCAGGCCGGCACATGTGGTCACGGAGTGAGAAAAAACCAGTGGCAACTTGCAGACACTGCCACAAGGAAGCAACAAAAGTCATTTCCAAGTTATTACCCCGCTCCGACACCCGCTGGTGTTGGTCAGTCAGTTGCCATTTGTTTGTCGCTTCATAAAAAAGAAAATAATACAAAAAATAAAGGCAGAGAAGGCGAGAAAACAAAAGTTCTACTGCTACTTCTTGGGATCCCTGAACTTTTGTCAGCTTCGCTCTGCGATAAAGTTTTCCCTTCTATTTCATTTTTCGCCCAGTCCTTGTTTGTGAATGGACTCTCTCGCCCAATTTCTGACCATTCCGCTTATTTTTCCGTATTTTTCTGTATTTTTTCCTTACTTTTTCTAGCTGCCGAAAAAAGTTTGGCATTCAGCAAGCTTGCATGAAAAATGCAATTCCAAATAAAATTTAAGTTTTCCAGTTACTCCGGCGGGCACAAAATGCAAATGATTAAATTTGAGGCTGCCTTAACGTGGTTTGTGGAGTTTAAGAGCTCGGCCAGCAGGCAGGAATACGAATTTGGAATAAACTTCAATGAGATGTTTGCTTTTCCTAATAATCCCACAACAAATTATTTGTAATGAAGTTCCCAAACCCATGGAGGGTGGAGAAGGAACCGGAAAATAAGGAACCGGAAAAGAAGGAACCGGAATCGGAAGAGGATGAAGACGAAGATGAGGAGGAAGAAGGTAATGCCATTGATGGCCACTTTAATTCCCATTAACTCCTGCTTGCAGATAACCGATGTTTTGAGAAATGCGCCTGGTGCCTGGCCTGGTGCATTGTGGTGATCCTATTCCCCTGCTCCCTGTGCTTCTGCCTGTTCGTGGCCAAGGAGTTCCAGCGTATTGTGATCTTCCGGCTGGGCCGTGTGAGGTAAACCCTTTCCGATCGATACCATTCGTATATACATATATCATCCTCACTCCCCAGGGACAGCTTCGGTCCCGGGCTCGTGTTCATCCTTCCCTGCATTGAATCAGGCGTATGGGTGGACATTCGCACCGATGTGAGTGATGTGGAACCCCAGGACATGCTCACCAAGGACTCGGTTACGATCAACGTGAGCGCGGTGGTCTACTACAGCATCTTTAATCCCGTCGATTCGATCATCAAGGTGGACGACGTCATGGAGGCCACCGAGCGGATCTCCCAGGTCGCCCTGCGCAACATCGTTGGCTCCAAGAAACTGCATGAGCTGCTTGTCTCCAGGCAGGCCCTCTCCCTGGAGATCCTGAAAGGAATCAAGTCTATCACGGAGCAATGGGGCATTCTGGTGGAGCGGGTGGACATGTAAGCCTTTAAGCGATCCCTATTCCCTCCCATGTTTAGGGGAAAGTCCTCCATCCCGTAGAAAGGAGATCTCGCTGCCCAGCACCCTGGAGCGATCCCTGGCCAGCGAGGCGGAGGCTGTGCGCGAGGCCCGCGCCAAGATCATCCTGGCCGAGGGCGAGGCCAAGGCCTCAAAGGCGCTGAAAGAGGCCTCCGATGTGATGTCCCAGAACCACATCACCCTGCAGGTAGACTCAGAGAGAAGTAATGATGCCTGACCCTACATTTACTTTTTCAGCTGCGGCATCTCCAAGTCTTGACGGCGCTGGCTGCGGAGCAACGTGTCAATGTCATCTTTCCCATTCCCTTGGAGGTTATGGAACCTTTTTTTGATAAGAACGTGTTGTCCACGATTGATTCCCAGGATGGGGATGATCGGGGCGATGAAAGCGATGGCTTTACAGGTTGGTATACACCAAAACTATATATTGAGGGTTCGCCGCCAGAGAACTTTTATGATCCAGAGGACTACGAAAGTGATCCCGGAACTCTCCCTGCTCGAGATTCTTTCAAGGATCCTTATCCGGAACCTGATCCTTCTGCTCCTGCTGAAGGAAAACAGGAGGACGCAGAAACTCAAACCAATAAAAAAATGAAGCCTCCAAAGGATGTAAATGACAAAGATTTGGTGGATGACTCCCAGCCGAGTGGATCTCGGAGACCGCCTGCTCCTGGTCAACAGGAGCAAGCAGAATCTCAAACCAAAGAAAAAGTAGAGCCTTCAAGGGATGGAAATAACAAAGATGTGGCGGATGACTCCAAACAGAGTGGATCCTGGGGATTGCCCACAATCTTTAAGGGAAAGTCGGGTGCTGAGGATGACGGGCCACCGACTAGCAAACAGAGCAAGAAAGCACCTCGAAGTCAGTCCAAAGGGCCAGCTGAAATCGAACCTTATCCACTCCTGCCCAGCACCTCGGACCCTCGGAGTTCGAAACGTTCTCCCTCTCCCCCCTCTCCTGATCTTCCGCCCATTCCGTCTGCTCCTTCTCCGCCCGCTCTTCCTCCAATTCCTCCGCCTCCCACTATGCCGCCCATTCCCAATCCTCCGCGTCCTCCTCCCAAGCCATCTTCATCTGGAGAATCGCCAAACAAAAGGAATTTTAAGCCTGATGACAATTATTACTTTTGAGTCTTAATCTTCTTTATATATTAAGAAATGTGTCCTGTATACATTTTGTTTATTAAAAAGAGAATATTTACATAATTTTACAGATAGTTTTTTCTTTAAAAATCCATAGAAAATCGCCTCTAGAATTTATTCTCAATCAAAATAAGAATGCCTTGATATTTATTTCATTTTGATAAATGAAACCCCAAGAAACCCAAAACCCAAAGTATCGAAATATTATAAATAAATATTAAAAACCCACTTCACTTCCGACATGGACATTTGGAGGCCAGAAGAAGACTCCATCCACCAGCGAAATGAACAGAAGATGATCACATCCCGGGAATGCCTGCAGATGAAACGTGACTTGGAGGCAAAATTATCGGATTTTGAAATAAGTCCCTTGACTCTCTCCCTGATGATAACCTTTCTGCTTTTCGGAATCGGCTTCTGGATCTGGCTGATCTCCTGGAGCTGTCTCTTTGAAAAACAAATGGGAAACAGCCAGAATAATAAAGAGAGAGCTCCCAGGCTTCCCGGAGGTAAAAGTGAAAGGTCCCACCATACGGAAGGTCCCTTCTCGAACGGGGAATCAGCGAGCCAACGCTCGGCAATCACCGAGCCACCGGGGCTCTTGAGGAGGTGTCCTCCAATTATTGCCTCCGATTACATACCGAACTTTGATCACATCTCGGAAATCTCACTGCCTGTTGCGAAATCCAACCCTGACTCAATCCGACGGCTAGAGACTTCTTCCCCAGGCCCAGCTACATCCACAACACCCAGGCTGAAAACACTATTGCGCTTGGAGGCTGGACCTCGACCAGCCTATGACAACTTGAAGAAGGAGAGCTTAGACCCGATAAAAAAATACAACATAAAGTGGACCAAGTTCCTTAGGCGGGATCGCAAAGATGACTCCGATGGTGCCTAATGCACAGAAAATAATGTTTTAAAGAATTTAAATTAAGAGTTAATAAAAAAGTTATTGTATTGCAATTTATATTATTAGGCCTTTGATAATTATATTAAGCTGAAATCATTATTCTCTCTAGAAGTAACTTCCTATACCTAATATGTAAATATGAAAGAGCTAATAACTATGGTTAACTGAGTCACCTCTTGGCAACAGGCTGTTTAACATGGAAAACTTTGCCGAGTTCAACTCAGAAACAAAGGGGAAAATTCATTAAACATGAGCAGGCAAAGCCAAATGTGGAAAGACCGAGAAGGAAACAACAATACATTTCCCCTGTGTTGAACGAGTATGAATCCCGCTTGCAGACAGAACCTGGATAGCCATGAGTGCCAGGAGTGGATGAACCATGTCTCCTCCCACTGCCGTCCCCTGCTGCCCACTGCGGAGCAGGCTTTGCTCTGGGACCGCTGGTGGCCAGACGACCTGCCAGCTCCGTACAAGACCTGGGTCAGCACCATGTCCGCCTTTGACTGCCACAGACTGCGCAAGGTGGTGGCCCGCCAGGTGGCGGCTCAGGTGGAAGGTGGACTGCCAGCGGAGGGACACGACCACCCGGTTATGTGGAGCGTCTACCGGTGGATCGTAGTGCTGGTGGTCTTATTAACAGTGGTGATGGCCATGGCTTTCGCCGTGCGGATACTGATCGGATCGGCTCGAGGATGGCGACCCGCTGAGTGCATTCCTTCGCCCCCGCCCACGCCCAGGATAGTGGAAGCCCCTCCTCCCCCCGTCGATGTGGAGGCTCCGGCCTGCAAGCCTTTTAGGGAGCCCAGGTCCTTTATCTCCTTTGGCCAGCACTCGGATCCGCGCACCCGCTACGGTCCGTACAAGCACCAAACCCTGTTAGAGACCAACTCCATGCCGGACTGCCCACCGAGGAAAGAGCGCAAGCTTTCCTCGCCAGCGCCCAAAAAGCGCTCTCTACGGCTGAAGAAAAAAGCGGCCACAAAATAACCGTCAAGGGAGGCACCCGAGCCAAAAAATCGACAACAAAAATCGAAGGCTGTCGGGGAGCTGTGCTCAATCGCGGATAAGATTTATGAAACGTGTTCCACCCCGATTTGTCCTCTTCTTTTCCATCGCCGCATCGCCTCTAGTTTTCTCGATTTATTTTTTTATGCAGCCAACGAGTGCAGCACGAAACGAAAAAACAAATAAATATTCAAAAGGAGCAGGCACTGTGGTTTTAAGCTTCGAACTCTGCCATAAAAAACTATGGAATAGTTTTCAGTTTAAATTAAATTTCAATATATTTTTAAACATTCTAAGCGGTTTGATTGAAACGGAACTGAGAATAGTCTTCTTTTTTCATCAAAAAATGGTTTCAGATCCCAGATAAACATTATTTATCGAGTACCAGTTCCACGAAAACAGATTTTATGGCACAGTTTGTTAGTTATCTGTCGCTCTTCTTTAATTTAAAATTTATTGTTGCCATAAATACATTATTTAAGTGCTTTTTGATGCGCCCATGCCCACTGTCACAGTGCTATCTCGTTGGCGAAAAGCATGCATATCGTAGAGGAGCATTCGGCTCGGGTGACCTCACAGAGCAGAAGAGTGGCTGGCCAAGTGTTGTTCCTGGCAGCGTATCAACATTTTGCCTATAAATACGGCAGATGTCGTTAATCTCAAATACAAGCAATTTTTAAAAATGCATGTGGTATTGTTTATCGCACGCTCGACTGGCTGGCCGGGGCGTGAGTGAGTGTCGGAGTGCACGGGATTGGCAATAAAGAAACAATTCAATTGAAATTAAATGCCCACACTCACTCGGATCGGAATTGTAGCAAACAATTTAGACAAAATGTATTCGTATTTACGTTATGTCTAAATGATTGCCGAAATTATGGCTGCCAACGGAAATTGATGGGCCTCCTTCCGCCAGAGAGTCGATACCCTGTACTTGAGCAGGAGGAATGTTGTGTTGGAATTTTAAATCCATATTTTTCAAGCCCTTTTGTTTAAAAGGTATTTAAAATACCTTTTATTATTTTCCTCTAAGTTTTTATAATCGAGTTTTAATCGATACAAATCGAAGTTATTCCATCTCTATCGATAAGTGCTGAAGGTAAAATAATCACTATTTCACTATGTAACGAGAAAGAAAGCTAACTTCGGTAAACCGAAGTTTGTATACCCTTGCAGTCTGCAATTGGATCATTGAAAATCGATCCCTTTTGGTAATGTAAAAAAAAAATGTCAACTTATGTAAATTTTGTAAATTTTACATTTTACATGTAGAATCTTACATTTTCATATAAATCGACCGATCCCTTCTATGGCAGCTATATGATATAGTTGTCCGATCTTAATGAAATTAAAACCGTAATTCTAGAACTATAAAGAACGACTATATCTCGAAGTTTATAGAAATTCGTTGAAAAACAGAGAAGTTAAAATTTTTTTTACATTAATTTCGCCATCATTCCTATGGCAGCTATAGGATATAGTGGTCCGATTTCGGCCATTCCGACATATATACTGCGTGCTAAAGAAATAAGACTAAGCTGAAAATTTCAGCCCGATAGCTCAAAAACT
>VNJW01010971.1:0-41524 GCA_008042615.1 Drosophila auraria | reverse complement strand
TTTTTTAATTTGGAATTTTGGCCCTTTTCTATTTTATTTTCTTATTTCCCCGTTAAATTACATTTTTTAAGACTTAATTTTATTTAAATTATTTTTTATTTGTAATTATTATATGGTCAAGATCCCACATTCCAACTTTTTTAATTGTATTGTAAATAAAATCATTTTTCCCCGCTGCAAAAACGTGCAATACGGCTTTGTTTCCTATTGCCTATCTCTATTTCGCAAGGGTATTATCAAATATTTTCATCCTCCCGGGCCACCCTGGCTAATGGTCATCCGATTTAAAAGATCTAACGCGATGTTCATTTTAGTATATACTAAATATATTCTAGTATATCTTTTAGCTCATCTGCGTATCGACCTTACTAAGAGGCGCCGAAAAAGTGTATTCACCTCTCGCTCGCACTCATTTGGTTGCTAAATTTTAGCGCTAGTGAGTACTTAGCTTAAATTCAAAAAATCTGTTTATTTCAAATACTTAAAAGAAGAAATATCTCATTATGACGAAGCAATGTTGCAAAGCGAAAAAATTTCGGAAGAATAACAATTCTAAGCCTCTTAAAAGCAGGTTTACAGAATGCGCCAACATCAACTGGCAAAACTTTTAAGCTATAGAACATTCGTGTGCAGTATTTTTTTTTATGTTTTCGCCATATTTAGGTTTTTGTGCTTGGCAAAATTGCTATTAAAAAAAAAGCAATTTTACAGAGTTTTTTTTTTAAACATTAAAATCAATTGTTTTATAAAAAAAACCCTGAAATTTCCCCTAAAAATTCCCCCTAGGAGGTCAAAAAACCCCTAAATCTAGGGGGAAAACCCCTGATCTGAAATTTATGAAAAGAATCGATTTAAATCGAGTATTAGTTTAGAAGCTCGACAGTTTGTTATTACAACCAAACAAATTATTGTTAAACACATTAAAAACTTTTAGAAATAACGAATAAAATAAAGATTCCAATCAACTGCAGATTTATTGTTTATTTCATGGCCTAGTTGCGCGGTTCGACTGAATTATTGATTGACCCCATGAAAACGCAGCCTAAAAAATACCAAAAACTATCGATTGCCGACTTCCCTTCACCCGCTATCGATAGCATTCCAATTCCACCACTAAAACAAATCGATTTAAAAAATCGATTTAAAAATCGAACTGCTAAAAGGTGTGGAAATCATAGTTTCCACAAAACGAGCAAATATTTGCATTTTTCGAGTCACAAATTGGCTAATTAGTGTTTTCATTGGATCAAATTTAGCACCGAACAGCCGAAACGGAAGTGGCCGCTTAATGTTTGTTGTGGTGCTGCCTGGCGTGAAGCGAAAAGTGTGACGGGCTGTCGCTGTCCGAGAGGTGTGTGTGTGGGAGGAGGGGAGAGCGGAGCGGACAGTGTTTTAAATCGAAGTCAGGTCTCTGGCCTGCAGCCGTGCGAATAGAAAGTGCCTGCACAAATATGTGTATTGTTGCGATTTAACACAAATGTTCAAGTGCGAGAATCGCGTAAAGTCGCCCCAAAAGCCACATACACACTTGGGTGCGCGTACGTGGGTGCATCTGTGTTCGTGAGCGAGTCGCGGCAGACGGAATATCTAATTTGCGTTGGTTGGTGGGAGGCCAGGAGATATGTAGGCAGCCGCTACGTATGTAGGTGCCACCACGTAAAGTCGTTGGCGTCGGGAACGGAAGCCGACGGATAAAGTCAGCGCGTTGTTATCGTTGTTATCCCAACGGGAAGGCGTCGTAATCTTGCGGGGGTGATTTTTGGGCGTAACGCTCTTATCACCAAATAGTGAATACCCATTTCCGTGGGGTGTGGTCTGTGGTCCAGACGCCGCGCATATCACAAAATAATTGAAATAACAAACCGGGCGATACCGGAGAAAACGTCTCAAACGATAAAGCATCTTGACCCTCAAAAAACACGAGTGGAAAACACGTAAATTGTCTGAAAAAAAAGTGCTAATAGGAATGTATAAGCAAATGCGGCTTACTTGTGACATATTTACAAAACAATTGATGATTATTAAGCTTGTTTATATTATATTAATCTATTATTTTGTGGTGTACGTAATGCAGTTTAAGCGTGTGTCAAGGCTTTTTCCATTTATTATTAGAATTATTATATGGAAATGCTTATAAAGGTTATTTAAAACGACAAGCTTGATAATTATGTTCTTATTCTCCAAAGTTCAGGGCCTCACATTGCGCTTGTGAATCATAAGCTGCAAGGGGAGATGATGTTAAGAAAAGTGTTTGTGAATCATTGCTGGTGAACTCATAAAAGTTCAAAGAAGTTTGAGTTATAAAATAATCCCTAGTTTGCTTTTAAAATACTAATTGTACTTTTTATTTCTTTCAGTCAATGAGGACGCGCTAATTCACCGGTGTGTGTGCTGCTTAGTTTGAGACAGTAATCAGTCAATTACTTGCGATAATGCCACTGCCGAAGCGATCGATTGAGCCCGTACACGTGGCCCGCTCCGTGTATCAGCAGGATGAGCTGCAGTCCGTGGAGCTGGAGACTGTGACTAATACCACACTCACGAACATCATCCGCCAGCTATCGTCGCTGTCCAAGCACGCCGAGGATGTGTTCGGTGAACTGGCTCGCGATGTGGGCAACATCGGGGATCGGGCCAACTCGCTGCAGGCGCGCATCGATCGGCTGGCCATCAAGGTGACCCAACTGGACAGCACCGTGGAGGAGGTGCCCCTGACGGATATAACGCGCAAGAAGGCCTTTAAGTCGGCCAAGATATTTGACCAGCAGATCTTCTCGCGCGCCACCATGCCGGCGCCCATGATGGAAACATATGCACAGTGCGACAAGCCGCCGCCGCTGGACAAGCTGAATGTCTATCGGGACGATGGCAAGGACGGGCTCAAATTCTACACGGATCCCAACTACTTCTTCGAGTTGTGGCGCCAGGAGATGCTCAAGGACACCGAACGGGTGATGCACGACAAGGGCAAGAAGCTGAACCGACCACGGCAGGAGGGAGGCGCCGGCGGAGCCGCTGGACGCGGCAACAAGAAGCAGAAGACCAAGATAAGGGTGCCGCACAATACGCGCGAGCAGCAGCGACAGCGTGCCCTGGTGCATGGCGAGACATTGATGCCCAACAATGTCATCTATCGCACGCCCAACTCCATGGTCAACGAGGAGGCCGGATACGGAAGTAAGTACTCGCCGAGGGGATTGCAGATGGAGGAGCTCCCAGAGCCAAGTACTCAGTGCGCAGCAAATTCCTTGATGGGCTGAAGCTGCTGATATTGGAGAGTTCGTTTCACGCACTGAATATTTGCACTCGTACCATCGCAATCGAATGGAATCTGTTTAATTATCAATTATGTCCTGTCTGCCCGTGTAGTTCAGCTAGTGAAAATACAGACTGTGGGCGAGGCTGACATCGATTTGCGGCAAAGCACTCTCGATGCGCACCACCAGCAGGTTGTCGGTAATGTCGTCCAGGACGTAGGTACGATGATGGGGCCATGGCCATTTAGCTTTCATTCAGCGCCACCACCGCCCGGCCGACATCCCACGATACAGATGTTTCAGCCATTCCATTCACCCTTTGTAGTTCACTCAACAAAGCTCGCTAGTTTTTGGATTCGCCCTAAAACCCAGAACGCGGATGATCACTAATACCGTTTAATTTCGCCTAGTTTGCAGTTGCTGCATTAACACCCACATTATTCATGATAAATAGGGATATAGGGAGCCAGAATCAAGAAAGTTCAATGGTTATTTTCAACCTACGGTCCTTGGTGTGAGCTTATCTCACATTATTATTTGACGGGTTCTACAAAGAAACTAAATAATTATATTTGGTAAATGGAGATGGTAAATAACTGTTACCCGTCTTTGAGTTATGCCAAATTAATCAACTTTAACGAACCATTGGAGAAAGAGTTAGAGATGAACCGTTCACAGGATCAGGTTCATCGATTGAGTCTATCGGTCATCGACTTTCAATTGGTCATCTCCTTTAAATGTTATTGATCGAGCGTAACAAGAAAAGCTCATAGAAAGATCAAAAGATTCACGAATCAAGGTTTCTTTTCGGTTATATTCGTGATCAACTGTTATTTATGAGCTCTAATTTTCGTTTTACCCACATATGGACCATATTATCCCAGTACTAGTTCCCTTAATTGTGGTCAATACCTTCAAATTCATGTCTCGAATCGCGCCGACTACTTTTCACCGCTTAGGACTTTGCTTGCATGTCGTTTGTTATTTTGTTTAATACTGTTTTCGTTGTACTTTGATACGATATTAAATTTGTAATTTACGTATTGGATCAAACACGCATAATCATCTCATTTACAGATACAGTAAAGCCTTATAATATGCTATCGCATTTGGAGAATAACAGTAATGTCACAAAGCAAACCGCCGTTGCGATTGCAGGTTAGACATCCACATCCACACACCTTTAAATAGCAATAGCAAGCTCAAGTAAAGAGACTATAAGTGTTCTTTCACATGCTTCTATCCTACTACTACTTACTACCTTAACTAGCAACCAATCCCTTTTGTTTTTATTTGCATACTCTGTGTGTGCAATTAAAATCAATCGAAATCGCGATATTAAACTCAATGAATTCGATATATTTTTGTGCGATAAGTGTGTCGTAATAATCGATAAATGTGTTGAATTCATTTGATAACCGCGATTGATGATTGATTAAAAGCAGTTAGTTTTTGTTTAGGATAGAACACCTATCTTTCTGTTCTGTTGTAGTTCAGTCAATTTCCTTCCGTATCCGTATCTCCGTCTTTCCAATCGTTCATTGTCACTCTCTGCAGCTTTACTAATTTCTTTCTGTCGCCACATCTTGTTCTCTTGATGGTTTCTCTAAATTTTGTTCCTGTGTTCAAAAAAGCAATAAAATCCTTGATCGGTATATGATGATGTACATATCAAAATTCAAACATTGGAGTCCAGCCAGGGTTATCTGCACAGAAACTCTTGAATTGCTTGTAATTACATGTTCTAATTTTCCCCAAGTGTAATTACACAATAATGATTGGCGTGTTTTCTATTTTTTCTTTAATAAGATGTGTGTGTCGTCCTGTAAAAATAATCCTTTTGATGGGTACTAAATGGTTCTAACGTTTCCATCATCCGTTTTCTAGATATGGGAGTCTACGAAACTCGCCAGCCTCGTCCCAACTCGATCGAATTGCACCGCCCCTACCCATCCGAGCAGCTCGATGGCAGCACCTACGAGCAGCTCACTCCCCAGATGGCCAATCAGTATGCCGCCACGTTCGGACCTAATGGCGGCCAACAGATGCAGCACATGCAGCATCAGCAGCAGATGTACGACGCCGGGCTGTATCAGTCGCATGCGCTGTACGGACAGACGGGCGGCCAGGGCGTCATGTCACCGGAACCCATCTACGGACCAGGCGGCACACCGACGCGCAACAAGCCGCGTCCCTCACAGCCGCCACCGGCTCCGCCGTCGAATGGCAGCGGTGGCGGTACGCCCACAGCCTCGAATGCCAACACACCGACCCGGGGACGAAGTATGTCGACCAGCCGGGATGCCTTGCCACCGCCGCCGCCAGTTCCGGACATCATTTCGCCCATGTCCGTGATGAACGGTGCCAATAGCGGCCACATGGCGGTCAAGCTGCTGGGCCGGGCAAGCAATGCGTCGGGAGGAGCTGGATCTCCGCAGATGACACAGAATAGCATGCAGAATGCCGACATGGTGATGACGCAGCTGACCAACACATTCAACAGCATCGGAATGCAGGGCGGCAACCAATTGAACTCCCTTAGCGACTTGCCACCACCGCCGCCAGTGCCAGATCAGGTTCGTTTCCTCGTTCTATTTATTTATTGGTATGTAATCTCACCAATTCTAGCACTCACCCAAGATGTCGCCACCGAATGCGGCGCCACCGCCGCCACCACCACCGCCACCGGTAGAGGATGGCATGGGCCTGGGCAGTGGCAATCAGCACACGTTGAGGCCACACCAAATTCTGCCCAAATCCCTGGCCAACGGCGAAATGCCAATGCCAGGCCAGCAAAATGGTGCGCCACCGCACATTGTTGCGGCCAAGAAGATAATGCCTCCATTCCATGACCCACGCAACGATTTGATGAAGGCCATTCGAGATGGTGAGTACCTTCTACATTTCCCCCAAATCCACTGTTAATACCAACTTGCTTTTCTTGTAGGCATTACCCTACGCAAGGTGGAAAAGTCGGAGCAAAAGGAGTTTGAACGCAATGCAGCCCCGTTGGATGTGGCCTCCATCTTGGCCAGGCGCGTGGCAATTGAGCTATCCGAATCGGAGGACTCGGATAGCGAGGACGACAGCGAGGGCTGGATGGAGCCCAACGAAACATCGGCTTGATCCCTGATGAACTCGCTGAAGCCGGACATAATACTAAAAAACAAAAAGAAAAAGTAATTCCAAAGAGAACCAGGCGTGGTATATGCAATTGGATTACACAAAAGCACCAAAGCTTTTTTCTACACCACCCTTTATACATTTATACACACCACTAATCCTAATCTAATATCTAAAATCAAAACATTAATACAATTGTATATATATACACCAACGAGTAATTATCGTTGCAGTAATCGCTACGCTATATAGTGAACGCATTTGAATTTGAAGCTCTAAGTAGTTATAATGATGATGGGCTTCTGTATCATAGTAGTCTCGGTGTTTGGATATTAAATTAAATTAAATAATCGATATTATCACTAAACTCAAATCCTATCCCCAAAACTTGCAATCGATACGATTAGTATATTAAACATTTATCCAAAACGAAACTTTAGAATTTTGTAAATATATTATAACTAAACATTATCGAACTCCGTAGCATATTTCCATATACTCAACCAACAACAAGCTATGAATTTGTATTATCCTTGTGAAAGCTAAATACCTGTAATTAATAACCCAATTCACGCATATAAGCCAGTAAGCAAGCCGTGGATGTGTGGTTAAACGAGCGTACATGGATGTGTGTGTATTTCTTTATATAAAGTAAAAAATATATATATAAAATATAAATAATAAAGTAATTATACTCCAAAATTCAAAAGACAAATGTTGTGCTTAGTTCTGTGTTCATTAATGTTCGTAGTCCTACAAACTATTTGAAGAAAAAATACGGAAATGGGAGAATTGCTACAAAAATAGCCAACTTTTAACTTAAGGAAATGATAAAAGTTACATACTCGTGTAACAGAATAATGGCTAACTGCCTGCTTAACTTATAGATAGTAGAACTTCTTTTCCAGCGCATTCTGTGGAATGTCGTGCAAATTAGTACCCACCAGGGTAGCTAGTTTCTTGGCGTACTGGCACACGGCCGGCACACGCGTGGTGCCCGACCAATTGTAGTACAGATGGCACATCTTATAGGTTAGTCTCTGAATCTGATCCGGGCTGAGGCGAATGTTGCTATATAGCACATTGTAGCTGGTCGGCGACACTGAGCCCTGGTTAACCTTCTGCGATACTAAATAGAAATCGTATCTCTCGGGCAGAGTCACAACATCATCGACGACCGTTCCTGGCGGCGGATTGTACCTTAGATTTTGGAACAAGCGAACGTTCGACCTGGTGACGACTATGTAGGCCAAGCTAGGGCGTCCGGCATTGGCGCGCGCGTATTCAGCATCGAGCTTCTCAACAATATGCTTTACTTCATACTCGAATAGCTGCTTCAAGGAGCCAGCGCTCACACCGTCTCGATACATAATGATACGGGTTGGTAGCTTGTTATGTTCCCGTTGATACTGTCGCAGGGCCTTTGCTATCATGGGCCAAAGGGTGTTGGACATAACATCGAAGGCGCTGCACGCCGTAACGGTGCTGAAGTACGTTGAGTTCTGCTGAAGATCCATGGATGCTACCAGAGCTCCGTAAGCCTTCTTGCGGTCCCGACTGCTCTTGGCAATATCAAAACCGATGGTCATTAAGCCAGACAATGGCAACTCGATCATCCAGGGAGTATAGCCCAACTTGCAGTTCATCTGAATTGCTATTTTGGTGGCAATGCTCATGAGGCCGCGGTGCTTGGCGGACTTAGTCGTCACAACTTGAGTAGGCACGGCTCTATCAATGCAACCCCTCTTCTTGATCGCAGAATATCTGAAATGAGCAGGAAAGTTGAAGGCATGACATGCTATCATTAAAAGATTTTGGATGTGAATGACAATATTAAGAACCTTTCAGCGTTGTTATTCGGAACCAGACAAAAGATCAGTTTGGGATCCATGCGAGCACAGTTGTCCATTGCCTGTATGTAGGTGGCAGTGCGGTCATCATAGATCTTTATTCTGTAAGAAAATGTTTGTCAGCTCGAAATCGGTAGATTTATTAGATTTATTTACTCATGAGGATTTCTAATGTGAAGGCCCATTCCATTAGCTGCCCTGAGCATGCTTTCCATCAAATTTCGTAGGTCGTAGGAATTGCGTTCGGGGGCGATAACCACCCAGCGATCGATGCCCTCGCTAGGAGTAGTTAGCATTCGACTGTTGCGGAAGGCTCCTGTCCAGTCGGCCTTATCACCAGCAGGAACCCTAAAAGATACATATACAAACCAATGTTAAAATTTAAGTTTACCTAGTCACCTGGTTAAACTTACTTTCCGCTTTTGAAAACAATTTTCTCAACGGATATTATGCGGCCCGGAACCTCGACGAGATTTTGATCAAGATCCATGTTCCAATCCCTCAATACCTTAACACTTTCGGTTGTGTTTTGCAAGCGATGGTTAAACTTCCGCAGACGATCGATGCGTCGCTCCGGATTCATGCGTGTATGCTCGGACATAGCAGACATTAGCCTGTTGATAAGGTAGATTAATTACTTGAAGTTTTGCCAAGATTCTAGTATTTCGGATAAAAAAGGCAAAGACCGGATCATGATACAATTATAAAAGGTAGTATCGTCGGCAAAATAAGGCCCTCATTCGACATTAGCCGATTAAGAACGAGAAAGATGAACAGTGATTATAGTTTTCGATCTTACTTAAAATTGGAACGCATGTTGTCTGTGAGGCCAGTCACACGGCAGAGTTCCGGAATCAGGACGACCAGATCGTTGGCATTGGTTTGCTGAGCCCTGTCCCTGTTCCTCGATATCAACAAAGGCTGATTGTGGTCTCGGATCCTAATATTGTATTTCTACAAACGAAATTATGGTTAATAACAAATAAGTGATAGCTTCGGATTGCAGAAATCCAGACTTACCGTCAGATAGTACTCCACAAAGCTGACACTTTGCCCCCTGCAATCGAATGTCGACTTTGGTGTTTGCCCAAAGTCTACATCATTGATGCGGTATGTCTTGTTGTTGTAATCTGTCAGAACAATCAAGTCCAGGACATTCGCACGGAATTCGTCCTGGTGTCGGGACGGATTCTGTGAGCAACGTCGCATTATGTCATATACAGTCTCCGTGCGCATAACTTTGTGAGTTATTTCAGTGCACAATAGAATATCTCTTTCGTGCTGGCGGATCGAGGTTTCATAGCCCGGCCAGAGTTCCAAGTGATGTTCTCTGATTGGGATCTATAATGGAATAGCGTTCTGAGTAATTAATACAAATAATACATGGCTATTAGCTGAGCTTACCTTTGCATGGGGATCGAAAAGATTTCGACCAACTAATTCCAGTCTGAGACCCTTCATTGATCGGCGCAAAATTAAGTTTAGAACCTGCAAAAAGCGAGGCTCGACGGTCGATATATATCCGACAAACTTCACCGTTATGGTGTAATCGATGTCGAGTTTCGACTTTCCGCGCAGCACCGTTACGTCCTGTTCGTATCTCCGGATAGTGAACAATTGCAGCCCGTCGAACAAATAGCCTGACCCCAAGACCCTGGCGTGATCCGAAAGTATTCCCATCCGTACGCGTAGGTTCTCAATGCTCGGCTCGAACTGCACGTGGTAGTGCATGATTCGCCATTCCGGCTTGGTTTTGAGCCGGAAAAAGTTGGTATGCAGTAATATTGGCGTTCCATCTGTTCCCTTCTTGCTTGTTAATTCAGCCGGACGAGTATTCACAAAATCAAAGCGATCGCCTCGTGGTCGTCGGTCTGCTCCGTCTTCCCCCTCTCGTCTTCCTTGCCTGGGAGGCCCATCTCCATCAGCAGGAGCTCTGGGCCCTGCGGCAGGATTAGATCTAGAAGCACTTCCACTGGAAGTCGGGGCATCTCCACGATCAGCAGAAGACGCAGCTCTGGGCCCTGCGGCAGGAATAGATCTAGAAGAACTTCCACTGGAAGTCGGGGCATCTCCACGATCAGCAGAAGACGCAGCTCTGGGCCCTGCGGCAGGATTAGATCTAGAAGCACTTCCACTGGAAGTCGGTCCATCTCCTCGATCAGCAGAAGACTCACCGCCTGATGGGCCCTTAAATATTTTTGATCTCTGCAAGCAATCGGGGATTTAAGTATGTGTGGGAGCTCCTAAGCTACGCATATATAGTGGATCAAAGCTTATTTGATTAAAAGGAAGAATATAACTATCTGGGATATCAAAAAATTGTTAATGCAGTTTTTTAAATAAGTGTTTTAATATATGTATATAAGGGCACTTGATTGTTATTCAATTCCATCAATAACACTCAAAATGAAAAAAAATTCTTTCAAATAACAATTATTATAAAACTTTTGTTTCCTTGTGTTTTTCAAGTGTTTCAATTCAAAAAAATAATAATAATAAGGGCAGTGCTTTCTTCAATGATTACTTGATCGTAGATGAACCCGCAGTGGCTCTTTCACGGTTTAATAAGCAATAGACAAATTGTTAAATAGTCGATCAAATAGGTCGCTAAATTTTTGGCCTAAGATGTTGATAACAAAACCCACTTTTCTTTGATGAATCTCGATGAAAAGTTGATGAATTCGTCACTGATGACAGTCTAGGACAGTTATGTCCACGCAAATGCACTTCCAGCTCATTTGGTTTTTCTAATTACTCTTGCTAAAGGAAGACCAATCGCCATATGTATGTACAGCTTACTGCCTAAACAAAACAGATCACAAATACTAATTTGCGTTTTCCCTCTATTCTTCGCCTATTCGTTGAGCTGAGCTTTACCGTTAATTCGCTAATCCAAATGTAAATTTTTATTGGATAGCCGAAAAATCTACACTGCTAGAAATCAGTCGTACTTTTCGTTGTTAGCTAAATGTTTGGTGTTGTGAGAAAATTGGTATTTTTTTTTGTGAAAATATTTTAGTGTTGCTAATTTTTCATTCATTCTGAATCTTTACAGTATAGAAAGTTGAACAAAACAATGTTTGCGTCTATGAATTTGTATTTTTATTTGTGTTATTGATGATTTGCCCTGCCGTGCGCATGATACAATTACTGGAGGAAGTCTCGTCGGCGTGTTCGTTTTAGGCTCTTTTATATCCTTGCAGAGGGTATTATAATTTTGATCAGAAGTTTGCAACGCAGTGAAGGAAGCATCTCAGACCCCATAAAGCAGGGGTGCCCAAATGCTGCTTATGCCAGAGCAACTCACCAATATGCACAAATTTTTACGCTAATACAGCCTTTAGTGATTTATTACTGTGTCGATATACACAGTGTAATATTGTTTACTGTTACTGTAATGTAGCAACTTTTACGCACAAATACATATGATTTCTTGCAATGTTGATTGTGGAAAGATCCAAAAACAATTTACATTCGGATTAGCGAGTTAACGGTAAAGCCTATGGAAGTGATTTTGCCCAGTTCAATGAAGGCGCGGAGAACGAAGAGAACACGAAAAATTGTTAGTGTAGTCCGCACATGCATACGGCAATTGCTCTTCCTATAGCAAGAGCAATTGCAAAAACAAAATGAGCTTGATGAGCAATGGCTTAAGCATCAAGGCCATAAAGTATATATATTCTTGATCAGCATCACCAGCCGAGTTGATCTAGCCATGTCCGACTGTCCGTTGCTACGCAAACTAGTCTCTCAGTTTTTAAGCTATCCGAATGAAACTTTGCATATAGTCTTCTTTCTATTGCAGCTAGTATGTAAGTCGGAACGGCCGGAATCGGACCACTATATCTTATAGCTTCCATAGGAATGCTCGGAAAATAATGGAACAAAAAACAATAACTTATTTTTATAAATTTCGAGATATTACTGTTTTTTACGGTTAATTACGGTTTTAATTTCATTAAGATCGGAGAACTATATCATATAGCTGCCTTACAAACGATCGGTTGATTAATATGAAAATGTTAAATTCTACATGTCAAATGTAAAATGTGTAAGTAAATGTTATACAAATTTACAAACTTCAATATTTTTTTAATTTTACCAAAATGGATCGATTTTCAAAGATTCAATTGCTTCGGCTTACCGAAGCTAGCTTTCATTCTTGTTTAAATATGTATATGTAACTTAATTGATCGTCTCCTTATATTTTTCCAGAAATATGCGCTTAGCGGTATTTGTATAACAATTTTCGCTTAGCAACCGAAAATGGTTTTTATGTATTCTTGAAAAATTATGTACAAGAACGAGACAAATATACACTGCGCGCTTTACGAAACTACGGCTGCAAACTTAGTTGCGCCGGGACGAATATGGAGAAGCTGAAGACGAAAAACTGCGCAGCAAGATTTATTTGAATTTACTCGAAATTGTTAACAGTGCACGCGAAGACGAAGACGAAGGCGAAACGCAAACAATCAAACGGTGCAGTACTGAATTTGAAGTTGACTCAAATATCGGTGCAACAACTTTGTTTCAGCTATTAATGGTCAGCTATTGGATTCTTTTGCTTTATTACACCAACATCGGAAGAATTGCATGCGCAGCAGAAAATTGATCTGTTTATGCAGGCATTTGTGTCCACTAAAAACACGACTTTGTTTGATATTTCCCTTCCAGGGATTGTTGCGTCGCCATTTCAGCGAATGAATACATACATACATATACATATACGGGCGAATCCGTTTTATTTAATGGAATTTGGAAAGATCAGTCTGTCTCAAGTGAATACAGAACTGGAAACTGCTCATGTACAAGCGCGTTGGTGTGTATGTGCACGATATAACATAACGGAACTTCTTTGAAAATCACTTTTGGGAAACATATTATTTTAATTTTTTAACGGCTAGTCCCTATTCAGCTAATTTCTTGGCTATTAAATAATGCTTTCTGCTCTTGGGAATTTAAAAAAGGTACGTACTGGTTCCTGTTCGGGACTTCGTTTACGAGAACAGGAAGGTTCTTCATCGTCGTATGGACGCCTGCGTCCACGGTTCTGATCTTCGGACATATTTTAATTTAAACTTTAAATTCAACCACTGCTTAGTCTGCCACTGACGCCGGATGCACTAGAGAATGGCGGTCTTCGGAAGTAAGCTTGAAAAACAGAGTGACCGCAGTCGAATTGTTGAAATATGCCATAATTGTTGAAAATGGCGCCAATAAAAGGGAAAAAGCTAAGGTTCAAGTCGAAGCTTTAGTTCCCTTTAGTTCCAGTTTAAACTGTGCAATACGTTTGGTCAGGTAAATTAATTAGGAACGAGAAAGAAAGCTAACTTCGGTAAACCGAAGTTTGTATACCCTTGCAGTCTGCAATTGGATCATTGAAAATCGATCCATTTTGGTAATGTAAAAAAAAAATGTCAAATTATGTAAATTTGTAAAATGTTACATTTTACATGTAGAATTTTACATTTTCATATAAATCGACCGATTCCTTCTATGGCAGCTACATGATATAGTTGTCCGATCTTAATGAAATTAAAACCGTAATTCTAGAACTATAAAAAACGACTATATCTCGAAATTTATAGAAATTCGTTGAAAAACAGAGAAGTTAACATTTTTTTTACATTAATTTCGCCATCATTTCTATGGCAGCTATAAGATATAGTGGTCCGATTTTGGCCGTTCCGACATATATACTGCGTGTTAAAGAAATAAGACTATGCTGAAATTTCAGCCCGATAGCTCAAAAACTGAGAGACTAGTTCGCGTAGAAACCGACAGACGGACAGACGGACAGACAGACGGACATGGCTAGATCGACTCGGCTGGTAATGCTGATCAAGAATATATATACTTTATGGGGTCGGAGATGCCTCCTTCACTGCGTTGCAAACATCATGACAAAATTATTATACCCTCTGCAAGGGTATTAAAATGCTCTGCAAATATTTAGGTTGTTCGTAATTCAACCTTTTCTAGAGTTGTGTTATTTGGTGACTTCGGGATCAGTAAGGTCTTGCTTGACAAGATCTGCGCTTTTTTATTAGTTATTTTAATTTAGTTTTCGCACTCGTTGAAATATTTACCAAAGTTTAAAATCATGAAATTTTGGCCAACACTGAAACCCAACTTTTACCACTATTTTCTGATAGGGTGGCGCCTTGACTTAGCAGAGAAACAAACCACAGCTTTTAAACGTTTCTCTCAAAATTGTTTATTATTATTTATCTCGGCTCTTTGAGAAGCTGAAAACATTGCAAAACCGAACGGCGACTTGAGAAATTAGTTGGCGCTAAGCTTTCGAGCGGACAATAGGTGATCGCGCTTCGCAACGAAAGTGATAAATTAAAAAATAAAAACAAAACCCAAAAGACGCGAGTAAAGTCGCTCCAAAAACGCGCGGGCTGCTGTTTTGTTTTTGTTGTTTTTCTTTTCTTGAGCAATTCGCGGTGCTTTTGGTGCTGCTGCAACCGCGAGTGAGAGAGAGACGAAGCAAAGTTCGACTTGATTTTTTGGTTTTTAATATGTGATGTTAATACACAAAATCGAGACAATCGAGAAAACGTGTTTACACTTAATTCGCTCAAAGAAATTCAAATAGAGCGCCAGCGGAAATGGGAGCTGTCGCCCGAGTGCTGATCTTAGTCACCGCCTGTTTGTTGTGCCAAGCTACGGCTCAGGGGTTAGTATAACACACAAATACCTGGCACTTGCCGTACTCCCACAGGTGACACACTGTGTACAGGTAAAAAATGAACATGACATCACTCCTCCACACTCCAGATAAAAAGCAAGAAAAACAAATGACTTGGACAACGAACTACTGGACAGATCAGAGATGGGATTGGTGTGAACGAAGAACTCCGGGATAATGCCGATGCCGCCACCGAGATCTGTAATTAACAACGTGTAATCAAGAAATTAGCCCTGGGCTTTATTACTGTCATAATAAGCTGACACAAGAGCGAAACGAGAAACAAGTTAAGAGATGAAATAAGCCCGAAGCCAACGAGAATTTTTTTTGGAGGCGCCTACGCACATAGCCAAGCTTGTTAGGGTGATGCAAGGTGCTGGCAGAGGTAGAGGTTCCTATAAGGAGATGCAATCCATTGCCAAAAACAGAGAATTTAAGATTATATAATGGATATTGAGTGTCAGATATTTATAGAAAGAGAAAAACAGGGTTTTTAAAGGGTTATTTATTATAAAAAAGGTTTAAGTAGCCTAAATACTAGGTTTATTGACTCTAAAAATCTTCATAAATCTTGTTGAAGAGGTTTTACTATAAGCAATAAGCATAGGGAATTTTAAAAACAAAGCTTATTGACTCTTAAACTCTTTATTTCCATTAAATAAATATATATGAATACTTAAAACTAATTCTATTATTATTTCCTATATAAAATACTTTAAAATTTTTGATCCCTATATTTAGAAAAGTTATATTGGTTTTAAAAAAAGCTGAAAAGAGTCTGGGAAATTAAGTGTTGTTTAGTTCCTTATAGGCAGCTTTATAAGTCCAAGTCTTCGGCCTCATTCACTTTAAACTCATCTTAAGAAATGTAAATATTTCTGAGACTTTCAAAATTCCTTTTGATCAAAAGAAGACTCTCACTTTGGAAAAAAGAACTACAGCCGATCTACAAATAAACAATTGTCTCTGATCGACACTTGAATCACCCTGATGCTACTGCTCATGGAGGTGACACATAAACACGGATTGCCACTTGTGTACCCATTTCCGATGGCTCACCTTGGGAGGCTGCTGACCGACCGGTCGAGGTGATCACTCTGCGAATTTATACTCAGCCAAGAACTCTGATTGATTGACTCGGACTCCGACTGGAGGCGGCGTTTACTTCTGGTGCTTTCTTTCCTCATGATCCCAAGATCCATATGATCATTGAGTGTCTGGCCATATATGGGGCAGCCATTGAAGGCTGGATTTTGCCAGCTCATGTAGGTGAATTCCAAACAATTGGAACTCGGATAGATACGTCGTCGATCAGCTATGACATCCACCTGGTTACATTCGTTTAGCAAAAGTCAATCAGGTGAAACATCTCGATGGCAAGTGGCAAGCGGCAACTCGAAGCTGAAGCCTGCACTTTGCGGCCAATTCAAGCAAAAAAGCGAAATTGTTTATGCCTTTTACCTCGCTGGCTGGAAAACCTGTTTTCATTTTGGGCTAACAAACGTGACATAAACACAAAAGAAAATCGTTGTGTTTGCTTCTGGTGGGAACAGGTTAGACCGCCAAAACGCTGCAAACCAATTGGAATTAGAACAGGCGGGGAAAAACGGTGAATTACGCTGAAAGCTGGCACAGTTAGGAGACAGTCCATAAATTTTCGCAATCTTTGCTTCCCAAACTAAATAAAATTAAAAGTCCGAAAAGACTGGCTGCGAAGGCAGTGCCAAAAACGAGTGCTAAGTATGTAAGTGGAAAAGCCAAAATTAAAAAGGAAAACTCGATTTGGGAAGTGGGGCTTTTTTGGGAGGCTTCGTAAGGTTTTTTACTGAAGGTTTTTTGAGTAATTAGAAATCAAGGAATTCGCTGCCATTTTATAATTTGTAATTGCAATCTTGTACACGCTGAAATTATAACAAGAACTTTAAGTAGTTGCCTTTAAATTTTAATTAAATTACACAAAGGTTCCCTAAGAATGTTTTGTTATTTTTTTAAGTTAAAAAATATTACTTCATGTTATTAGTCACTTTTACCTGTTGCCTAACATTAATTGGTTAATAAAAACAGGTACTACCAGCTTGTATAACAACGATTTAGGTCTCTCAACTCAACCCCATCATCTATAATATAATATAATTTTAAGCCATACAAAAAAACCCAAAAAAGAAAAATCATATTCAAATCCAAAACAAAAAGTCTTCGTTTGATTCACAGCTGCAATTGTTTGTTGAAAAAATGCTGCATGGGAAAAGACAAAAGAAAACCTCAAGAAAAACAAAAAGAAAACGAAAACAATAATAGTTATAGCTCGAGCCACTCTGGCGCAGTTCCTCCAACCCCGTGTCCATCTCCCAGCCATTTCCGACAGCGTTTGATGCTGACCCGACAGAGTACATTACCCCTTTTTTTCGGGTCGGGTATTATTGTCTTCTGTTTGGGCGCGTGAATGAATAGCGAGGAAGAGATCCAGTTTCCAGATAGCACAGCAGCATAGGTGTAATCCCCACTTATCTACGAGCATTAAATCTCCGACTCTCTATTTGTTTTTGTTTCTTGCGGCGGCACTTTTATTGTGGAGGTGGTGCGGTTTCCAGCTTTTAAAGAGCGTGTTAAGCATGTGGAAAAATTTAAATAAGATTGGCTTTTTGTTAAGAAAAATAATAGACAAATAATTATAATTGACAGCCTTAAAAAATTAACATAGGCTTACCAAAAAAAGGTACATTAAAATAAGGTACATTTTCCTTAAGTCCGGTTAAGTTTAACGTTAACTTTTAGAACCCTTTCTGCTCTTGAAACTAACCACATGCTACGAATATCTAAGGCAGAATATAAGGATGTAAGAATGAAGTATAATTCCCTTTTTATAATAAGGTGGAGTTTCCTAATGTCCGGTTAAGGCTAACGTTAAAATTTTCACCTTTTTTTGTTTTTTAAGCCAACAAAAAGTTAATTAAATCTAAGAATATCTAAGGAAGAATCTAAGGATCTAAGAATAAGGTATAATTCTCTTTATGTTAAAATTAGAATAACCTTATTATATGTAATTTTAACCTCAAGTTAGCAAGAACTAGACTCTAAGTGTCAAAAATCAGTTAATAAATTTATTGCAACCATAAAATATTTTCAAAATTATTAACCTATTGTTATTTATTTAATTCCAGACTGTACTCCATTATAGCCCCAAACACAGTGCGTCCCAACTCGCAGTTCCATGTGGCTGTTAGCCTGCACAATGCCCCGGAATCCGCCAGGTTCAAGGTGGGAATCCTGGGCAGCACCTACACGGATTTTAAGACTGTGGAGCTGAGACCATTTTCCACGCAGCTGTTGCACTTTGAGGTGGGTTTTGGGTGTACCCTTAAAAAAAAGAAGCTAATAATTCGATTTCCTTTAGATTCCCGCTCTAAAACCCGATAGATATCGCATCACATCCGAGGGCGTTGGTGGCGTTCAGTTCACCAATGAGACTCAACTGCACTTTGAGGCCAAGGAACACACGGTTCTGGTGCAGACGGACAAGAGCATCTACAAGCCCGGGGATCTGGTACACTATCGCGTGCTCGTTCTAGATGCCAATCTGAAGCCGGCTCGGGCCTACGGGCGAGTCCATGTGGATATCAAGGACTCGGGTGATAATATAATCAGGAGCTACAAGGATGTTCGCCTGACGAATGCCATTTATTCAAATGAACTCCGCCTCTCGGACTATCCAAGATTTGGAACATGGTCCATAGCGGTGGAAGTGTCAGAGCAAATGCACACACAGACTTTCGAGATTCTGGATCATATTTTGCCCAAGTTTGTGGTGGATATAGACACGCCCAGGAATGCCATTTACAAGGATGGCAAGATAGCAGCCACCGTGAAGGCGCAGTAAGTGAAAACCTCATTAAAAATTAATTAAATAATTAAGTATTTTCTTTATTTTAGTTACGCCTTTGGCCAGCCAATTGTGGGTGAGGCCACTCTATCCATTTATCCCACCTTCTTTGGCTCCTTGCAGCCCTTTGTCAATGATCTCATCACCCGAAAAGTGGTGCCCATCGATGGCAATGCCTATTTTGAGTTTGATATTGAGAATGAGTTGCACTTGAAGCAGGACTATGAGAGGCAGTATCTATTGGATGCCTTGGTGGAGGAGAAGTCCACGGGCTCTGTGCAGAATTATTCAACTGTTTTGACCTTGCACTTGAATCACTATCGCGTGGAGACCCTCAAAGTGCCCAGTTACTATATACCCGGAGTGCCCTTCGAAGCTACAGTAAGTCGGACTAAGGAAATATATTTATATATCCCTTAAATTAATTTTTTTCTAGGCTCGCATAGCCCGCAATGATGGTGGTCCTCTGAGGGACTTTAACCCTCAGATCGAGGCTTATCTCACGAATGTCTATGGCAGCAGTGAGATGTATAATCGCTCATCCTACAGCCTGGATGCCAGTGGCGAGGTCAAGATGAAGTTCACTGTTCCCATTGGAGATAACGATGAATTCCACTCAATCATTGTTGATTATCAGGGTGTGATTAGTGAGGTGGGCAAGGTGCCCAGGAAACATTTGCACAGCAAGAACTACATAACAGCCAAGGTTTTGAATGATAAGTGAGTATAATTTGTACTTCATTTTGTGAATTAATATTTAATTGATTTAATAATTATTCCTATATTCAGACCCACTGTTAATCAAGAGATTTCCGTGGTGGTGCGTACTTTTGAGCCCATTAAGTACTTTATGTATCAGGTTGTGGGACGCGGCGATATTATTCTCTCACGCAGTGTGGATGTAAGTTTGGAATATTCTAAATTTAAGCAAGTTATACCTTATTGTTCATTTTTTGATGCATTTTTCCTTAGGTAACCGCTGGTACTTTCCATACCATCAAGTTCCTGGCCTCATTTGCCATGATGCCGCGAGCTAAGCTGCTGGTTTACACTGTAATAAATGGCGAGTTTGTCTACGATGAACAAGTCATACAATTACAAGAGAATTTACTAAATGCGGTAATATTTATTATATAAGGAGTGCCACAGAAATTGTTTTAAATTGGAAATTATTTAGAAAGTGTCTAAAAGTAGGAAACAAAATATTTTGTAATATTTTCTTGCCTACTTTTAGGCCCCAATTCAATTGATTTTAAGACCACAGCAATTTCTGTGGCATCTTTGCTTAGTTGAAATATTTCTTTATCCAATTTAAACCTTATCTTATTTTCCAGGTCCAGATCGAAGCTCCCATACGCGCCCCTCCCGGTCAGGACATAGACATAGGCATCAGTAGCAAACCCTACTCCTATGTGGGACTCATGATGGTGGATCAAAATGCGGCAGCTCTAAGAAGTGGTCATGACTTGACCCATCAAAGGCTTATGGATGCCCTGCGTTCGTACGAACTCAGTGATGTCAATACCCCAGTCGGGTCACCTGGCAAGGAATCGGGTGTGATAACCATGTCCAACACGGATTACTTTGTGGAGAAGGAAGCCGAGAGTACGCCAGTGATAGGACGTGAGGCCTCGACGGGCCCCGAGGAGGACAGGCTAACCACTGTGCGCAAGACGGACATTGGACCCGCCCACAAGATCGAGGTAAATACCTTGCCCCCGGGCAAGGGTCGTTATGCCTTCTCCTACACACCCAAACCCTTCTGGCACAACCCGAGGGTGCATGTGATGCGGCAGCCAGCTGACACCTGGCTCTTCCTGAACATCTCGGCGAGCAGTGATGGCAGGAACTCGATTCATAGAAGGATACCCAGCGAGATGACTTCCTGGGTGGTGTCTGCCTTTGCCCTGGATCCGGTTAATGGTTTGGGACTGTCGTCGCCGAATGGGAAAATGGAGACCTACAAGGAGTTCTACATCACCACGGAGCTGCCGTACTCCATAAAGAGAGGTGGGGATTGTGGTTAATAATATTTGATTTTAGTTTATAACTAAATTCTTTTTCTAGATGAGCTCATTGCCATTCCTTTTGTGGTGCACAACAACAGAGAGAGTGACCTGAGTGTGGAGGTCACCTTTTACAACTCAGCCCAGGACTTTGACTTCCCGCAGCTGGATCCCAAGGCCACCGATAAGCCAAGTAAGTAAATTAAATTAAATTTAATTAATTTTAAGTCTAATATAAATCCTTTACAGAAGTGGAGCTAACTAGCCGAAGGTCGCTAAAGGTTCCTGGTAAATCCTCTCGTTCTGTGTCCTTTATCGTTACCCCCAAGCGAGTGGGTTCTCTGCCCGTCAGAGCCATGGCTGCCTCCTCCCAGGCTGGGGATACTGTGGAGCAAACCCTGCTGGTAGAGCACCCCGGGGCCACAGAGCGCGTGAATCGCGGCTTTCTCTTTGAACTCAACTCGAATGCCCAGAACAGAAGGAATGTCACCATCCAAGTGCCAAGGAATGCCATACCCGAGTCCACCAGCATCGAGGTGTCGGCCGTGGGAGATCTCGTTGGCAGCATCGTTGGAAATCTGGATAACCTAGTCCTGCTGCCCACGGGCTGTGGCGAACAGACCATGGTTAACTTTGTGCCCAACCTGATGGTGCTGCGCTACTTGGGAGTAAGTCAAAGCTTAGCCTTAAAAATTCTTTACAAATATTAAATAAATCCTTTCCAGCGCCTTCGCCAACTCACCCCCGAAGTGGAGCTCCAAGCCACCAACAATCTGGCGGTTGGCTATCAAAGACTCCTCTACTATCGCCATGAGAATGGAGCCTTTAGTGCCTTTGGCTTGGACGCCAAGAGGAGTTCCACCTGGCTCACAGCCTACGTGGCAAGATCCCTGCGTCAGGCGGCTCCCTTTACCCAAGTGGACAGCCATGTCCTGGAGACTGCTCTCAAGTATCTGGGAAGTGTTCAGTCGGGCAATGGTGGCTTCGAGGAGCATGGGGATGTCTTTGAGAGATTCGGCGATGATGGCATCAGTCTGACGGCCTTTGTGACGCTGGCTCTGATGGAAAATGTGGTAAGTTGACTCAGGGAAGCCATGAGAGAAGGATAATTATATATACAAATATTTTTTGGCGCAGGATCTCTATCCGGAATATAGAAATAACATCAACAAGGCCTTGGACTTTATTACTCGAGGCTTAGATGGCTCTAGTAATCTCCATGCCATGGCTTTGGGCACCTATGTGCTTTCCAGGGCCAATCACAATGCCAAGGCTGCTTTCCTGCAGCGCCTGGACTCCATGGCCATTAACGGCGGTGAGTTTATTAATTAAATATATTTTTTTTTACATAAAAAGCTTATAATTCCCCTTGAAGATGGTCGCAAATGGTGGAACAAGACAGCGCCCGCTGGTGAACAGCAATCGCCTTGGTACAACACCACCCGGAGTGTCAACGTGGAGATCTCTGCCTATGCCGCCTTGGCTCTGCTCGAGAACAACCTGGTGGGCGATGCCTTGCCCGTTCTCAACTGGTTAATGGATCAAAGGAACTCCAAAGGAGGCTTTGTGGCCTCTCAGGACACGGTAGTGGGCCTGCAGGCTCTGCTCACCTTTGCCGAACGCTTCTCCAGTCAGGGCAACAATGTCCAGATAGGATTCCATTACGGAGAAGGCGCCGAAACCATAATTAATGTGAATGCTGGAAATTCTCTGGCCTTGCAGACAGTTGAGGTGCGTTTTTACCTATTTAATATTATAATTAATTAATTAATTATTTTTTTTAATCCCCCAAAGCTCCCTAACAACCTCAAGAACCTCAGCATTTCGGCCACTGGTCGTGGCATGGCCTTGGCCCAGGTTAGCTACAAGTACAACACGAATGTGACCAGTGCCTGGCCTCGCTTTGTGCTCGATCCCACCGTAAATCGGAACTCTCACGCGGACTATCTCCATCTCTCGGCCTGTGCCAGCTTTGTTTCCGTTGTGGGCGAGGAGGAGCAGCGCTCCAACATGGCCGTCATGGAGGTCCACCTGCCCAGTGGCTTTGTGGTGGACAGAGACACGCTGCCCACCCTAGAGTCGAGTGAGCGGATCAAGAAGGTGGAGACGCAGAATAGGAACACCAAGGTGGTGATATACTTTGATTACCTGGACAGGCGAGAGGTCTGTCCCACCCTGCATGCCTACAAGACGGTCAAGGTGACGAAGCATCGACCCGTGGCCGTGGTCATGTACGATTACTACGACAGTGGTGAGATATAGTTGATATTTTTGGGAGATTTTATAGGTTCTAATGGGTTTTTTCCTCTATTTCAAGCTCGTCGTGCCAGGCAGTTCTATAGGGCGCCCAAGTCCAATATCTGCGATATTTGTGAGCATGCCAACTGTGGTAATTTGTGCGAAAAGGCAGAGAAGCGCGAGTCAAAGCGTCCGGATGATTATACGGCGATAGCGGGTCATAGTTCCAGTCCGGAGGGTGTCCAGGCTGGGAAACTTTTACCAGTAGTGGCCTTGGTTGTGACGATGCTTCTTTGGAGGATCTAGTGCTTTTAGACAATATTGGTATTGTTAATGTTAATAACCAACAAGGAAATCGAAGCTTTAACACACAAAAAACCCACTCACATAGTCCTTAAGCTAGCCGTAATGAATGCCGAGAACTAAAACCTGAGCTAAAGTACATCTAAAAGGATGCTAAAAAGTGTTGCCAATAAAAGTGTTATAACATTTACTAAAAACCTGAAGATAAATTTATTTTTTATTTAATATTTTAGAGGTATATTGGTCAGAACTGAACGCCAGTCTCGGCATTGTTTTCGATCAGTCCCGGACTAATTCTATATTTTGTAAATATAATATTATTTTCTACGCACAAAACGCATAGGAAGCAGCTCATCGAGGATGAGCGAAACTCAGATGGAAAGTCTTGGTCAAACGGAGCAGCCAGCTGCTGTGGAGGGTAAGTGGTCGCTTGGAGATATTTGCCGGAAGAAGGGTTTCGGTTAATAAGAATGTTCCAACAGAAGGGACGCCTTCGCCATCGCCAACACCGCTTCCAGACCAAATTGCGCCCATAGAGGTGGTACAGGAATTCGTGGCCGCAGTGAACAGCGGCTCCATTCGCCGGAAACTCGCGGACGATTGTGTACTTAGCTTTTTCGGACGCCACAGCCGTGGGGCAACCGTGTCGGCTGGTTATCTTCGCGTGCTCATCTCTGCACGCTACCAGCACGAGGACTTACCACGTCGTCTACGTTGGTGGTGGAGTGGCGCTTCCCGGGTGTGCAGCTGCTAATGGAGGGGGCTGGCGGCTCCTCAGAGCCGGAGGGTTGTGCAAATTCCTCTTGGGTGTTGGCCTCTACTCTGACTTGGGTGCGCTCCAGCGCCGGCTGCTGTTCCTGCTGCGACTCAAGAAAGAAGCGGGAATCTTGTTAACTTCCTGAATACTCATCTCGCTAATAGAAAACTTACATCATCGGAGTCCAGACACTTGTAGGCGTAAAAGGCGGCCCTATCATAGTCCCCCTTCTTTTCGTAGTAGTTGGCAAGGGTGATGAAGCCCTGGTACAGGCTCTGCTTGTCCGTGGCCGCCCGCTCGTCCTCGCAGTACATGATGTAGCAGTGGATCGCCGTCTCATGGTCCCCGAGCTTCTCGTGCAGATTGGCCAGCTTGTACATGGCAAAGCCTTCGATGTCGCCCACATCAATAGCCTTCCAGTAGCATTTGACCGCATTCTCGCACTTGTCCAGCTTTTCGAACGTCTCGCCAAGAGCCACGAGCATTCGGGTGTCGTAGGGGCGCAGTTGGTGGGCGATCTTGAAGTAGTACAAGCTGTAGTAGTGCATCTTTATGACCGCCACGTGCCGCTGGTTTTCGGCAACGGACGCGACATCGAGATCTGCCTGGCCGTCTACGAGAAGTACTCGGTGGCTCCGCCATCTCTTCCCATTCCAAGACGCGGCAGTGCTGCCCGTTGCAATCCACCAACAGATGATGAGGGAGAAGAGGATTCCCATGCCAGACGCGGCGTGCGTCGAACTCTGTTTGCCGAGGGCTACGAGGAGGAGGAAGAGGATCCAATTGCAGAAGTGCAGCACGGCGAGCATGAGTCGTAGCAGGAATAGCAGCCGGCGCTGGAGCGCACCCAAGTCAGAGTAGAGGCCACCACCGAAGAGAATTTTTGCACAACCCTCCGGCTCTGAGGAGCCGCCAGCCCCCTCCATCAGCAGCTACACACCCAGGAAGCGCCATTCGACCACCAACGTAGACAAGGTGGTAAGCCCTCGTGCTGGTAGCGTGCAGAGATGAGCCCGAGAAGATAACCAGCCGACACGGTTGCCCCACGGCTGTGGCGTCCGAAAAAGCTAAGCACACAATCGTCGGCGAGCTCCCGGTGAATGGAGCCGCTGTTCACTGCGGCCACGAATTCCTGTACCACCTCTATGGGCGCAATTTGATCTGGAAGCGGTGTTGGCGATGGCGAAGGCGTCCCTTCTGATGGAACATTCTTTTTAACCAAAACCCTTCTTCAGGCAAATATCTCCAAGCGACCACTTACCCTTCACAGCAGCTGGCTGCTCCGTTTGACCAAGATTTTCCATCTGAGTTTCGCTCATCCTCGATGAGCTGCTTCTTATTAGGTTTTTTTTTTTTTTTTTCGGTAGAAAATAATATTATATTTACAAGCCCAAGCGCACACCCGGACGCAATCGGCTCCGCTTCTAGATTAAAAGCAAATGACACCTATGACACCTAACACACTGAGTCCCTAGGTGATTTTATAAACAACGCCTACTCAGCTGTTCGTCCCATTAGTTCAGTTGACAGAAAAATTAAAAACACGTAAAAACTTAAAAATTTGACGTATACAATAAATTCAGCATGAAAAATTCAGTAAATTCAACTTATGATTTGGACTGACTACTATGGCCAATCCGAAAGTAAACCTGCCGCCGCCGCGGAAGCAGAAGCGCATCTACCGGGATGAAGAGCGTGGCCGGTGGAAGTCCAAGAAGGAGTACATCCTCTCCCTCCTGGGCTATGCCATTGGCATTGGCAATGTGTGGCGATTTCCCTATCTCTGCTATCGCAGTGGCGGCGGTGAGTACCGCCCACACGCACTCAATCCAGCGACCTCGACTCTGACGTCAGCGGCTGAGAGAGAGTGCGAGTGCATATTTATGCTATTCTTAGGCCACAAGCTTTCGAGTGAAAGCTGGGGAAAGCTTTCAGCATTTATGAGCGACATGTGGCCACCCGACGGGCGACGCCTTCGATAGCTCAGTTGGTAGAGCGGTGGACTGTAGAGTTTCCGAGGCTTAATGGTTGCGAGTAGGTGGGATTACTCTGGCCCACTAACAACGGTCCAGATAGCGCTTGCTCACCATCAAAGTTACTAAATACGTGAAGTTGAAATCCATAGGTCGCTGGTTCAAATCCGGCTCGAAGGATGCTTTTTTCCCGCTTTTTATTAACTTGCTTTTGCTATTCTAATTTTTTCTAACTAATCTTTAGCTGCCTTTTTGGTACCCTATATGCTGATGGTCATAGTGGCCGGCATCCCGCTGTTTTACATGGAAATCCTGGTCGGTCAATTCTCCGGCACCGGCTGCACGGGTATGTTCCGACTGGCCCCGTTGTTCCGAGGAGCCGGGATCGCCCAGGTCATCGTGAATGCCTTGTGTGTGTGCTACTACTCGGTGCTCATCTCGTATCCCGTCCGCATGATCTCCTACTGCTTCTTCAAGAAGGTGCCGTGGGAGGACTGCGAGAATCCGTGGAATACCGACCTGTGTGTCAGCTCTGATGAGGTCTGTCTGCCATGATATATAATTTATTCTAGTAATTATAATTGTAGATTTCTGTAGCTGGGAACACAAAATAAAAGTGATTTCTCGACTCCGTCGGAAGAGTTCTTCAAGTGAGTGAGGTTTATCCTAGGAAGCTCTTAAAATCCTCTTTTAATACTCCTATTTCCCAGCCTGGAAGTGCTTAAGATCTCCACTGGCATCGCTGACATAGGCGGAATGGTGTGGCCGCAGCTCCTGAGCTTGTTCATCACCTGGCTCATTACCTATGCCTGCCTGGCAGGTGGAATCAAATCGGTGAGTTTAAGTCCAGGTTCCTGATTAATTACTAAAAGCCTCTCCCCACTCCCCACTCCCACCAGGTGGGCAAGGCCGTGTACTTCACGGTACCCTTTCCCTACCTGCTGCTCCTTATACTGTTCGGCCGAGGCGTATCTCTGCCCGGCGCCTTGCTAGGCATCAAGTACTTCCTGTATCCCGAGTGGAGTCGCCTGCTGGACGTCAAGGTCTGGGCGGATGCCGCCATCCAGATGTTCTTTGGCCTGGGACCCGGCTGGGGCGGGCTGATCAACATGGCCAGCTTCGGCGACTTCCGGAACAAGGCCAAGTGCGATACCTACCTTATAGTCTCGATCAATGTGTTCACCAGCATCTTTGCTGGCTTTGTGGTCTTCTCCGTCCTGGGCTTCCTCTCGCGTAAGTGCGTCGCCCTGCCTCGATTACATCGAATTCTGAAAGACTGAATCCTAAAAAGACAAGTCGGGCATACCCGTGGAGGATGTGGCCACCGGTGGAGCGGGTCTGGCCTTTGTCACCTATCCGGAGGCCATTGCCATGCTGCCCATTCCGCAGCTCTGGGGGCTCTTGTTCTACGTGATGCTCTTCCTGCTCGGCATCAGTGGTGTGGTGAGTGTGGCGTCGCTTCTAATAGAAGCCTCTCTTGGCTAATGTTCCACTTTCTTACAGTTTGTTCAACTGGAGGCCATAACGTCGTCACTGCTGGATGAGTTTCAGTGGCTGAGGCGGTTCAAGTTTCTGCTGACGATGTTCGCCTGCCTGTTCTTCTTTCTCTGCTCCAGCATAATGTGCACGAATGTGAGTTGATCCCAGCCCAGAGAGATTCACTCACCCTTTCGATTCTAGGGTGGTATGTTCATCCTCCAGCTGTTGGATTGGTACTCCTCGTCCTTGTCGGTGTGTACCATCTGCCTGATGGAGATCATCATGGTGTCCTGGGTTTATGGCATTAAAAACTTTATGCTGGATGTGGAGTTTATGCTTGGAAAGAGACCCAGTCTGTATTGGAAGATTCTGTGGAAGTGGATAACTCCTGTGGTCCTTATCGTAAGCAGCGTTTATTTTATTTAACCGGGTTTCTCAATGTCCAGTTTATGTTTATCGGGCTAAAACTTATTGAATCGAGAAACTGTTAGTAGGTTTTATTGAAATTTACTTAAAAATTAGGCGTAGCCGGATATTAAGAGAACTTCCAATTATCACAAATTGGTTTTCTGCAAGTGGGTGTTAACTTTTGACTGGCAGTTAACACTTAACTTCGGTGCGTCTAAGGATACAGAAGCATTTTCTGCTGATTGCATTACAAAAAGGATCTTAAACTTCGGTTAAAGTCTCGGTTATTTGGGAAAACGAGTTGGGTTAACCAACAGTTTAACTGGTAACTTTGGCTCAATGTAAAAACTTGCAACGAACTAAGATTACCTTTGGTACTTATTGTAGAGGCTATCCTCTTCCCTCCCTGTTAGGGACAGTTTAACTGGTAGTTAACCTAAGACTGAGAGTTAAGAAACGCTGTAACCTAATCTCAACCCAAAAACTTACTTTGAACTAATCTCTAACTTTCCTTTTTTCAGTTCATCCTCATTATGACCATGATCTTTATGAGGAAAATCACTTACAACAACATTCCGTATCCGATGTGGGCCGTTGCCATTGGCTGGACCAGCTGCTTTGTATCCATTATGTTTATACCGCTCTACATTTTCTACATCATGATACGGAAACGGCACACGCTCCGCGACAGTCTGAAGAAGCGCCTCAAGCCCCTGGACTGGACGCCGGCGGATCCGAAAGATCGGGCAGAGTACGAGGCCTTTCGACAACAGCGCCGGATGCCGGGCTTTATGTCCGAAACCGACATTGAGGGCCCCAAGTAGCGATTATATTATAATATATAAAATATATATTTTTTCGGTACAAGCTTATACGTATATACATATATATTTGTAACCCCCGAAAGCCAAAATTTGTACAGCCAATAAAGGTATTTGTATGGTCATATTACTTGTGGTTGCGGCTAGTTCACCTCCTCGGTGACCTCGAAGAGCTGGTGGGTCATCTCGTTATTGCCCACGAACTCCTCGTACTTCTGGCGGTCCTCCATGTCCACCGGATACCAGTCGGTGGGCCGGCAGGTGCGTCTGAATCGCTCGTAGAAGGTGCCCGAGCTCTGGTAAAGGTAGTACATCCCGTAGCCGGGAATGGAGAGCAGGGGAATTCCCAGCAAAAAGATGGCAATAACCAGGACCACCGTGGAGGAGTAAGAGTGCTCAAAACAGGCCACAGCTATGCCCATAAGCTGGTAACAAATAATTTTAAATAAAAAACTGAAACACAGATCTAAGATCTGAAACCTACCAATGAAATCATCAAAATAATCGGAGATATAAAGCGGAGTATGAAGACCTTCCAGGAGGCAAAGGGCTGGCCCAGCATGAACTCAATATCCCGCTGGAATCGCTCACGTCCGTAGATCCACAAGACCACCAGGAGGAGCAGCAAGTGGAGGACACTGTGCGAGAAAATGGCATCGAGGGACAGGGCAGAAAAGAAGAGAATGCCATGCTGGAGTACAAAAAAATATTAATTAACTCATCAAGCCAAGGTAATTAAGCAGAATGAACTCACATTTGTGCAAAAGAAGAAGGAACACAGTGCCAGGCCGCCAATTAACCCAAAGGTCACTTCCTGTTTCCGCACTCGCAGCTGATCAAACTCATCGAACAAGCTCTGCAAGACGGTAAAGATTTGGGTGACCTGCCAGGGGAAATACAGTATTAATTATTAATATTAATTAAATATTATTTTTTATAGTTCAATACTCACCATCACAATAATACTGGCCATCAGTAACATTGTGTAGTAAATAAAGGTCCAAAGGTTGGCCCATTCCATGGAATCGATGACACTGGCACTGGACAAGAACAACAGCCAATGGCTCATCACATGAGTGTCAAAAGATGCCTTCTTGACCTCTGCATTAAGTAACAAATAAAATAATAAATAAATTAAGAAAAAAGGCAATCCTCCTCCTCACCTTGATAGTAATGCTCCAGCATAAAGGAGACCATGCCAAAAAGTATGTAAATGAAGATCTGGCCAAAGGAGATAATCCAACTGTAGGACATGATGTTGGTCTGGAACTTGTTGAAGCTGGACAGCGTGATCACACTGCCCCAGCCAGCTCCAAAGGCATGGAGCACCATGATGAATGTGGCTCCTATGCCCATCATATCCTGCTCCCTCGGCGTCATGTAACGCAAAAGTCCAGTCATTGCTCCGGGCAGGAAGAGGAACCGCAAGAAGCAGACGAGCAGAAGACCCAGGGTTCCCAATACCATAAATCGAATGAATCTACCAAACTTTGCCGTCTCCGAGAACTTGTAGAAGATCAGGGCAATGATTCCCCAGATGATAAGAAAGAAGCATGCAAAGGGCCAGGAGAGCTCGTAGTTGTCCTCCCTTGGATAACTGAGATCCATCTCTTGCAGAGTCTCAAAGTGGCTTCTAAAAAAATGTGAAATATATATATAATATATATTAGATGAAATAAAAGGTAAAGAAATAATATACGGTAATAATACGAAGCTAGAAAAAAATATTGAGGAAATAATAACGATATAATAAGTAATTAATAAAGATCTTATGAAGAATTAATAAAGATATATTAAGAAAATAAATAACATAAAGATAAACAAATGAATATTAAAGATATAATAAAGAAATTATAAAGATAAAGATAAAATAATCTTACCCATCTACTACTTGAAAAATAAATATTTTAGCCAACCAGTAAAAGCATTTACTATTGACGATAAATTATTATTTGCTTCATAATAAATGTAATCATAGATGATGCTTAAAGAACTAATTAATGCAATGTAAATTTATAAATATAAAATAATGAATTATAATGATCATAAAACCACTAAACCTAACTCACAAGCATTTGAACATTTAATTTATATTTCAGCTCCAAAAGGCTATATATTTAATTAACAGTTTATATTTCTAGTATTAATTCTATGAATGAACGTTTGAAAAATGTATTTAAAGCAAAAAAAAAAAAAAGAACAATAAACCATGAGAGCTGGAAACAGCAATTAACTTTGATTCGTGCTCTTGCACAATATTTAATAAAGCTTTCCATTTAAAACATCCACTCATTGAATTTAATTCGTATCAATCTGTCAAACAAACAAAAAACCAAATGCAAAAATGAATGTCGGAACTTACTGAAAATACAGAACGGAGGGAACTTCGAGTATTTTCGTATAATACGAGCCGTTCCACTCGCCGTACTCGCTGTCCATACTCTCACGTCCATCCGTAATATTGCATAGCTACAAAGTTGGCAGAAAACAAGAGAATAAGTTTCTATAAAATAAAATTTAAGGAAATCTCCGAACCGTAGATTTGTCACCGGACGCATTGTACCAGGACTTCATGCCCTCGCAGCTCCAAGGCATAGTGGGTCTGAAGGAGTTGACTATGAAGAGCAGAGGAACAGCCGCAAAGACGGCGTAATAGATGAGCATGGAGATGGTGATGAAGCCGCTCACATAACCCATTCCTGCAGGTCACATATAAGTAATTAGAATTGATATATTTTTAATATATATTTTATATTACCTTTGAAGAAGGGCGAGAGGCGAAAGGCTGAGATGAAGCCGCTGCTGGAGAACTGACCCATGAAGGAGTGTATGACCAAAATGGGAACCAGATATATAACCATATAGACAAAGTAAGGCAGCATGCCACAAACTGTGAAAGAATTAATTAAATATAAATGTATGCCTTTTTCTTTTCAAATTATATTAATTATATAGATTTTAAATATATAAAAAATATAGATTAAAGCAATCCCCCAATGACTCCCTGGGTGTCACATGTCACATCTGTAGGTAAGAAACTGAATTGGCAGTGCAACGCCCCCAAAAAGATTAGGCTAACCCTGGGCGCTTATCTCTGTCTCTGATATATTTAGTATATAGAATATTCCGATTTCCACTCACTGCCCATATCGAAGAAGAACCAATATGAGGCCACAAACAAGTCCAGTTTCAGGGCCAGGCCAAAGCAGGCAAATATATAATCCGTGGGCTTTTCCCACTTCCCCCGATCCAGGTCGGGACTGAAGGGCTTCTGCCCCGTGCCATACGATGTCTCATACACCATATTTGCAGAGCGTTTTGCTTAGATATTATTTAGATTTTTTAAGTAAATACGCGGCGGGCGGTTTAAAATAATATATGCTTCGTAACGATCCGCGATCCGCGAGCGTTTCTGCTTTAAATTGACGGACTAATTAGTAGAACCGATGCCGGCGCACTGAATCCGATTCCGACAGCAAGCCGCTGTTTAGCTCATCCCAGTGGACTAGATTGAGCATGCCCTGGCTCTGAGTATTCTGGCTTGATGATTCATTTGAGCAGAGAAATTTAAATAATTAATTATTATATATTCAAGCTGGATTTAGTTCAGGGAATTTAGTCTTAATAATTAGTATTTATTATCTGTATAATATGTTACTAACTGAAATTTTACTTCAGATAAAAACTAATAAATAAATTGAAGGTCAACTTGTTCCAATTTAATTAAAAAAAAAAATATTTGTATATATGTTTAAAAAATGTAAAAAGTATTAGAAGACTTTACTTTTACTTTATAAATATTTAAATATTTTTTTTAAATCCTAATACATTTTTTAATGCTCCTTAAAACCCTCAGCACTTTAATAACAAGTTCAGTTCTTCGTATTACCATTATATTTTAATTTCCCCATTAAAAACATAAGGTATTTAATTATTTAAATCCACTTTCCGTTTTCTTTTTTCTGCTTTCGCATTATCAGAGCTCTTATATCTGCGTCTGTCTCGCTTATTTGCTCTCATCATCGTCGTGCATTGTGCCAAGTTCATTTCGATGCGGGAACTGGAAACTGATAGTTTTCGTGCTCTCGGAAAATGGGCGGACAGCCGCAGTGACATCAAAGCCTTGTGGGGGAAATTTCTATGAGCAATCAAAAAACAAATAAAAATATTTACGCTCTTGCTGTTGATTTCAATTATGCGGTGATTAAGTCAATAGCTTTGAATCTCTCAGATCACTTTCCATATTTGATTGAGGATTATCAATGAGAGGGAGATGAGGACCTTATCAAATTCCGTAGATATTTGCTAAACATTTCACACTTCGGTTTACAAATAAAACTAGAATCGTTGTTTATGAGGCAATTTAATATAATTAGAAACATATACCCCTGATAACCTTTCTAAGCTCCATAAGCTGGATTAATCCGATTTCGAAGCTAACATGATAATTGTTATTGAGCTCTTGAAATATATTTTCATTACTCAGAATTTCTTATAAAAAACCCTCAGGGCTTTCACTTCCCAGAATTTCATTTTCTTAAGAATAAATAATGAGCACTTGTTATTTATTTGTTTGTTCATACTTAATTTTTTTTAATCAATCTGAAATGTTTTTGCAGGAAAAACCCATTAGTATAAGTCAATAAAAATACTTCTGGATTATCGCTTCTAAAAAATAAAGTCCCTTTTTTTAACAACATTAACTGGAAGCACAGTCAGCTGAAATAACAAACTCATCCCAAAAGTAGACCATTTATTTTATGTATAAAATATAAAAAAAAGTAAAAAACAAATGAAATAAATATCAAAGCAAATACTTTGATAATATCAATATTTTAAAACATTTTTCACTCAAGAAGAACACTCCATGTACATGTCTAAAAAGGTAAAACTTTATTAATTCGTAACAATATTTTTTGGCCGAAGCTTGTTGAACTTTTAAGTTGGCAACTAACTACCAAATATCACCAGTTTATTGTTCACTATAGCTAGCATTTGGAAAATATCAGTACAATTCCTCAATTCAAAAACGATGAACGGTCTGTATCTGTATAGATATCCATATAAACTATGTAGTCTAGTGTGTTAGTGTGACCGAGTGTGTTAGTGCGTGTATTCAGTGTGACCATGAGTGCATGGGTGTATAATAAAAGTGAGTTTTCAGTTCAGTTCAGTTCATCGCCCTATCAAGTGTTGCGCTTTTTTCTTTTGATTCTAAAAGAGAGTATTATTCGTTATTTAGGCACTATGTGGCATTGGCATTGGCATCGATCACCAGCATCTCGGATATGCCCATGATCTCCTCGTAGAACCGACGATTATCCGCATCCACGGGATGCCAGTCGTGTGGCGCTAGGCACTGCTGCAATCGCTGGCGCCAAGATCCATGGGTTTGGGTCACCTTATAGACCATGTAGGAGAGGGCCGTCAGGAGAACCAGGCCCTGACTAACCCAAATGAGGTCATCGTGGATCTGGTCACGCCAAAATAAGATGCTGAGTTGGAACTGAAAGGGGAAGAATATTTTTTTCAGAGTAAAATTATATTATTTTTGAATTAGTGCAATTTTGAAATTAATTAAATTATTGCCTAGAAGTATGCTGGGAAAATTTACAAAATCCCAGCATACTTTTAGGCATATTTTTAAGCGTTTTCAATCTCTGAAGCTAATAAAATTCCTTAAAACAAACTTGTATTTAACTTTTCTAGAGATTTTCAATATTTTGGGTTCACTTACCAAACACAGTCCCAGAAAAATGGGCGTGGCGAAGCGTATAAAGAATATTTTGAAGCTTGAGATCGTTTTGCCGAGCATAAACTGCAAATCGCACTGGAAGCGCACTCGGCCATACACCCAGGTGGTCATCATTAGCAGCACTCCCGATATAAACAACTGGGTGAACATGGCCAGGCTGGGCAGCTGAGTCAGCTGGCTGAAGCCCAACTGTAAAGGGAATTTTGTAAATAAATCAATAATAAATCCTTAAAACTCCATTACCCACCTGAGTGCAAAAATACACAGAGGTGGCTGACAGACAGAAGACCAGAGAGCCAATTACTAGCATTCTCTTCGATCGTAGGGTCTCGAACTCGTCGAATAAGGCAGTCAGTACGGACATCATTTGGATGACCTTTTTTAAATAAAATCAATTAATTAGAATTAAGAGATAATTAATACCAAAGAGAGCTCACCAAAGCACACAGTTCGGATAGAAATATCATGCCAAAGAAAAGAAAGGCCCAGAGATTAGGTGTTGTGCTAAATCGCCCAAAGAAATACGAGAAGCAGAGGTACAGGAACTGCATATGATGATTCTCATCCACATGTAAGGGAATCATGCCCACATGATCTGCAAGAAATAAACATATAATTAAAGAAATAATAAATAAATATTTTGTATTAATTAATTACCTTCAAAGTGATCATGTGCCACATTGCAGCAGAGTAGCCCCATCAATCCGATGGTGATATGCGTAAGACACACCCAAATGCTCAGTCTCTCGGCATCGCTCCGGAAGCTGTTGTAACTGGCCAGGGTGACGACACTGCCCCAGCCAGGTCCTAAGGCCACTCCGGCCATCAGGAAGGCACAACGACTTGTGGCGAACAGGCTATTGAAGCTATCCAGTTGGGGCATCCAGTAATATTTCAGAGTCTCCACATCGACGCGTTCATGAATGGCGGAATAAAAGAAGACGGCCACAAAGAAGCCAAACATTAAAACACAGGAACATCGCAGAGCTTTGCCAATCTATTTAAAAAATATATTACTGTTAATTTCATATTTAGTTATTTTGTCTTAAGAAATACTCACGAAAGCCACTGGCTTGAGCAGCAGGCCCAGAACGACAAGCCAAATGGCCAGAACACCAATGAGCATGGACCAGGATATGGTCAGGGCGCCTGAACCTTCTCCCGTAGAAGCTATTGTGGACCTAGAGGATCGAATGAAATTAACTTTATCTTCAAGATATAAAGTAAGTTTAATGAATCACTCACCTAAAGAATTCCACCGTGGAATGCGGATCAATGCGTAAATCCTGAAAATAAATCGGATATTATTAAATAATCTTGTAAATAAGCTACCCAAACCCACATCCACATCGTAATCCTCGTGCCTGGAACAATTCTCCGAGTTCCATGTATTATTGCAGCTCATCCAGGGTATTGCCGCATGCAGTGAGTTAACGGTGTAGATAAGGGGCACCACAGCTCCGATGCTATAATATGTGAGAGTGCCCAGATTGAGAAGCAGTATGGCATAGCCGATGCCTGAAAGTATGCCAGATAGACGGAGATTACTCGGCTAAATATTTTCAAGTCTATTTACGATTACCTTTGAAAATCGGCGCTACACGAAATGCTGAGATGGAACCGGAAGACGAGAACTGGCCCAGAAATGCTTGGATCAGAAATATGGGCAGGGAGTAAAAGATCATGCCCATCAGGTAGGCGATGATAAAGAATACTGTAAAGGAAGGGCACAGGGAATTGTTTAAAATTAAATTAATAATGCTAGGTAGATGCAAAATAATATTTAAAGCATAATATTTGTATAATATATTAATCTTAGGCTCAAGGAAATTGTTAGTTTTTATTTAAATAATTCTAAGAAGATTTAAAATAATATTTATTGTATAATAGTTGTAAGTATCTTAATCTTAGAATCAGGGAAATTGTTATAAGTTAATTTAAGAATTCTAGGTAGATTCAAAATTATATTTATAATATAATATTTGCAAAATATCTTAATCTTTTTAAATATGTGAATTAAAAAAACTTAAACAAATTCATAAAATAGTATATATAGATATATATAAGATAAGTATATAAATCGTCACAGTAGTCTGACTAATAAAAACCTACCCTTATTATTAATCCATTACTAAGCTTCATAAGATATACACATACAATGATTTATCGTGTCGGGAGCAGTGTGTCATTAACTTGGCTTATCTTAAATATAGAGAATAGAGCAATTATGTAATTAACTAATAACCCGACAATGGCCTGCGATTAAATCAATTTAAAACCTGTTTTGGGGAAACTTTGCTAAAGTTCAGTTTCAGGGAAAGTAGCTTTACTTTTTTATTTTTTGCGGGGATGCCAACCCTGGGTGCTGTTCACCTTATCGCTTAAAAAAAGCAGGAAAAAGCATAAAGCCGTCATTAACGCAGCTGCGATAACCTTTGGTTAAGTTAATTGAAATAAATTTGATAAGAAATGGCAATGGAATCGGAAGTGGGTATAACCCTCGCAAAAAAATAATAAAAAACAAAACAATCGAAGAGACATTATTGACACTGAAAAGTATCCCTGACTGAGGTCTTAAAAAGAAGATTATTCATAAGATTTCTAAGCCTAAAATAATAGAATTTATTTATTTCTTAAAATTGTTTTTTGTCATGAAAACTGTACAGATTTCATGAGGTGAACTTTTTGCATATTTTATGAGATGAAATCTATTCACAATTTTATTAAAATTATTTTTAATCAATTTTATTTTTTTAAAGATAAATTTTGTACATATTTTGATTTATTGTAAGGAATAAATTAATATTCCTGGATAGATACTCACACCACCCGCCGTGCAGTAATCCAAAGGTGCCCAGATCCGAGAAGACCAGCGAGCTAAAGGCGTGCGTGCAGCTGGCAAAGTAGAAGTCCGCCGACTTGGCCCACTTCCCCCGGAGCTTGTCGTGGCGATAGGGTCGCTCCAGGGTATCGTAGGCACTGCCCGACCTCACGGCCATGCTGTGCACCTGACGATTCCGGACGCGGCGAGCGGCAAAGGCCAAGGTGCCACCGGACTCAGCTGCCTCAGCCATTGGCTCACCACCCTCGGTGGGAAATCCCGCTGGACCATTTTCGCTGTTCTCACAGTCGCCGAGGAGCATGCAATTGTTGAGCTGCTCACCGCAGATGCCCTTCATGGTGGCCACTGGCGATGGCCAGGTGAGGGGTCAACTATAATTGCTGGGCCCGTTTGCGTTCCAAGTTCATGCCGTTTCTTTCGCGCTTCTATTTGGCTTTTTCTTCACTCTATTTTCTTGCTTGCTTTTTTTCGGTTGGCACTCTGACCCAGTTTCCAGCAGAGTTCCAGCACTTTTCTGGGTCACTTAAAACCGAAGAAGTCGTTGAAATCTCGGCCGCAGATTAGCTTGAAAGCACACTTAATATAATAATAACAAGCTGTTATTGCCGCTGGCGGATTTAATTGAAATCGAGAGACGCGGCGTCACGACGCGACACTTCACCCCGGCGGGAGTAGTAAACCCAATTACGGATTTCGGATTTCGGATTTCGAGCTTGCGAGTTCTCCAGGCGCCAAGCAATCAGCTTCGAGGCTCGGCGGCAAGTGATGCGATGCGAGGCGATGCGATGCGACGCGATTCGATTTGATGGGGATTGCCGTTCTCAGCAGCGTCAGAACTAAAAGCAACAAAGTAATAGCAAAGCAACAACAAGGCACCCAGGCAAATCACGAATTTAATTAAAATATATTCGTCTTTGTACGCCTTTTTTTTTGTGTTCATGCGTATGTGAGTGAGTGAGAGTGTGCAGCGATTATAGAGTGAGTACTACAGTGGGGCAGGGGCTGAGGAAACTTGAGTGAAACTCAGTGAAATGTAAGCAAATGAACGGAATAAGTAAACTTAAAATAAACTAATTAAATAATGTCATGGATAAATAAAAGAAAACCTCTCGGAGCCTATAAAGTATGTATTTTCTGTATTAACATAATAAAGGTAGGCGATTTAGCCATGTTCGTCTGTCCGTTTGTCCGTCTTTCCGTTGTCCGTTTACCTTTACTGAACTTTAAGATCTCAAAAACTATAAGAGCTAGAGCTACCAGATCTGGTATTTTAGCTTTTAGGGAATTTAAATTGGTTTTAAAATTCAGCTACAACCGCTACAGCCCACACAAATAATACGAAACGCTATTTTAAATATTAATTCCGGAATTTTATTTAAAATGTAAATACATAAAAAGTTTAAGATAAAACGAGAAAGAAAGCTAACTTCGGTAAACCGAAGTTTGTATACCCTTGCAGTCTGCAATTAGATCATTGAAAATCAATCCATTTTGGTAATGTTGAAAAGAAAATGTCAAATTACGTTAATTTTGTAAATTTTACATTTTACATTTTCATATAAATCGACCGATCCCTTCTACGGCAACTATATGATATAGTTGTCCGATCTTAATGAAATTAAAACCGTAATTCTAGAACTATAAAAAACGACTATATCTCGAAATTTATAGAAATTCGTTGAAAAACAGAGAAGTTAAAATTTTTTTTTACATTAATTTCGGCATCATTTCTATGGCAGCTATAAGATATAGTGGTCCGATTTCGGCCGTTCCGACATATATACTGCGTGCTAAAGAAATAAGACTATGCTGAAAATTTCAGCCCGATAGCTCAAAAACTGAGAGACTAGTTCGCGTAGAAACCGACAGACGGACAGACGGACAGACGGACAGACGGACAGACAGACGGACATGGCTAGATCGACTCAGCTGGTGATGCTGATCAAGAATATATATACTTTATGGGGTCGGAGATGCCTCCTTCACTGCGTTGCAAACATCATGACAAAATTATTATACCCTCTGCAAGGGTATAAAAATACCTATAAAGCAATTAATAAATAATATAAATAAATAATAAATAATACAAAAAATATTAATATTTTGCTTAAGACTTTAAAGGCTCGTTCAACTATGTATGTATTTATGTCTTCTTTGTTTTTCCTATATTTTCAAATAATAATAAACTTTGACCCACTGTTCAATATTATTTTTGCTTAGCCATTCTGCGGTTGTTGCCGCCGCCGCTGCTGCTGCAAATAGCCCCATACCTATTCGATCCTTTTATCACTAAAGCCAAACAAAGAAAAATTCCAACCGATGGGGAAAAAACAAAACCCAAGGAAATTCATTTAAAATACAAATGAAATAAAAACAAAGAACAATATCATCGAACGGAATCGGAATAGGTAGCGAGATAAAAACAATGCACAGAAAATGTAAAGAAATGGATGTACGGATGTACGGGGGCAATGGACAGCTGATGGTGCTCTCTCTCTCCCTCTCTCTTCGCTGGTGGTCCCACGGAGCGTATACTTGACATTGTTCATACGTACGGGTGGCTCTCTCTCTTTGCTCTCGCGCTCTCTTCGCCCTCGAAAACATTTCAACAAGTAAGGCGAATCCGGGGAGGAGGGAACTGTGCAAAACTCAGCTGTTTTTTGTTTTGAACCGCCTCCCCGAATTGTGTAATTCGAGTGAAATTCGCCACTTTTTTAGTTTTTCCTCCACTTTTACGCTGATGTTTACGCGTTCCGGAGGCTCGACGACGCTGATGATTATGGTGTGGCTCCGTTTTATGAGTAAATGAGTAAATTAGCGAGTGCACCGAATGCGGCGAACGTGTCCAATTAGTCGAATCGAAATGTTTACAAACAAACACTCAAGTGTGCGCAATAAATTTGCAAAAAAAAAAGAAAAAGAAGCCAAAAAAATTAAATGGAAATGGAAATGGCCAAGAAGAAAGCACACACAAATATATGAGTACAGAGAGAAAATATTAAGCGGAATTTGTTGTACTTAAATCATATAATTTTAAAGAATTAATTTTTTAAATATTATGCCTTGAAATTAAGGTTCCAAATTTTATTAAATTTATTTTCTGTGAACCGGAAAAGGCAGTCAATGGCACTTAGACCTTAAATAGGTTTTTCCTTAAATATAAATATGTTTTTAAGAATATAGAAATTAAGCTATTGAAATTCCCCAGATGCTATTAATTTTAATTAATATTTTAAATAAGCTTAAACTTTGTTTATTACAAATTTCTCAAGGGTAAAATATCTTTTCATAAAAAATTCCAACCACATCGGTTTTCTCCCAATTTCAGCCTAAATCAATGCCCCTATATAACCCATATCAACATAATAAAATTCCAAATAAACAACCAATACTATAGCCAATATTTTCTCTGCCTGTGCATAAACATTTTGTGTTTGTTTGCGAGCGAAAGACGCAAAAAGTTGGCGTCTCAAGTGTTGGCCAAGTCCGTGGGCAGTACCAAAGCCCTCCTCCTCCTTCCTTTCCATGCATCGCACATAACATACATATATATAGATAGCTATATTGCCGTCGCTCCTTCCCAGTCGGACCTTGTAGAACGGGTTGTAAAGAAAAACGGTTCTGAAACGGTTCTATATGCCTCCGATTCTAGCTCAAAAATCGCCAGAACAATGATATAATACATATTAGATGTATGCAATAACATGTGTTCTTTTGTTGGTTTATTAGAAGCGAAGAAATTAGTTATAAAATAAATATTATGTGCAACTTTCGCTTCTCTAAGAATGCATATATATACGTTTTTTTGGAAGTAAATTACCCGAGCGCTTCCCGAACAGTCGGCTTTTTTTTTCTATAGCTTCGGTTCCGTGCAATCGTCGCTTCTCTTAAAACGCATAAATATGCGTTCTATCCGAAACCAGAATTTGTTATTGTTTTTTATTCTCTATCTCTTTTATATAAGTGCAAACGTCGCTTCTCCTAGAACGTATAAAGATGCATTATTTCGGAAACCATCATTTGAAACGTAAATAAGAGAATAAAAAGAAAAAAAAATCACAAACAAATAAAAAGAAAAGAGAATGAAAAAACACGCGGTTGGCTTTTGCGTTTTCTTTTGTTACTTGCTTTA